>CAUYQG010076892.1:0-11816 GCA_963574415.1 Tarsius wallacei | reverse complement strand
CTCTACAATAAATCAAAAATTAGTTGGGCATGGTAGCATGCACCTGTAGTTCCAGCTACTTGGAAGGCTGAGGCGGAAGGATCGCCAGAGCCCAGCAGGTCGAGGCTGCGGTGGCCGGGAGCAGCCACTGCACTCCAGTCTGGGTGACAGAGTGAGATTCCAACTCAAAAAAAAAAAAAAAAAAAGCACATCCTCTGGCAGTTAACAGGGGATATTTTCATGGTGAGCTACAAAGGAGAATGAATCAACCTGAGGCCTAAGAACTTTAAAATATTAATCTAATCTCTTATAGAGTTGGCTGCATTTGTCTCCTACTTGAGCCTAGAATGAATTATCTTTGCTCTAAAAATACCTAATATCTTAGCTAGAGAGAAAGGAAAAAACTTAAACAAATTATTAGACAAGATGAGATCCCAGAGAAAGGTAAAAATAAAAGGTCATACAGACAACAACAGAAATAATTGCTCTCCAGAAGAAAGAAATTAAAGCCAGTAAAAGAACATGATATATGTCAAAAGGAAGGAGCTATGTCTTCTCAGAGATTCAAATAACATAAGAGGCCCCCCTTTTAATCTTAGTTGCTCAGCCTTGACCTTCTAAAGAAGCATTGAACCAAACAAGAAAAGATTCACAGGAAGAAGTCTAAGTCCAGTCTTTGGAATAAAATAAGTGTGGTAGTGGTTGGTAATAGCCTGTTGGATACATGTTTTGTGTCCAAGGGTAGTCATAATTTACAACAAGAGGTACAGAGACTTTCTAGGGTAGCACTGTCCAATAAAAATTTAGTGTGAGTCACCTATTTAATTCTGGATTTTCTAATAGCCACATTAAAAAGAAACTGGTAAAATCAATTTAGTAATATGTTTTACTTAAGCTATCCAAAATAGTGTCACTTCAATCGAATACAAAAATTATTAAAGATATATTTTAAATTATATTTTAAATAATAAGTCTTTGAAAATTGGTATATATTTCAAACTTGCAGTACATCTCAGTTAGGAACAGCCAGTTATCAACTGATCAAGGGTCACGTGTAACCAATGACTACCATATTGGAAAGTTCATTTCTAGTACATGGATCCAAATATGACTTTAAGCTCAACTATTATTCAGGTTTGTGGTACTGAATAATGGCTTCAGAATTCTTAGCCTCTTAATTCCACCCTATTCTTCCTCAGCAGCCTCACTGAATCATCTATTTTCATATACATATAATTTTTCCCTTTACTGTCTCTTATCTTTCATGCTAGAAAAGAAAAAGGCTCTTATACTTAAATACAAAATGAAGATTTCCTTTCTCCATTCTTTTCTATTTGAGTCAATACAACCAGGTTTCCTCAGCGCAATATATGTTCATTCTTCCCATCTTTTCATATCTCACTTGCTTTTCAAACCAGACATATATCATTACATAAGCCCATGGCCTCTAGTCTTCTCCCACAAAAACTACAGTAAAAAGTTTTCCCAAGCCATTGAAATTTCCTTTCTGATTCCAATAACTCTATGGAACATGCTTTCACCACAATAACAACTTGCCTCTTTATTGTACAATGAATGACATGTTTTAGTCCTTCTTGGCTCTGATCATTCAAGAGTATCAGACACTGGTGACTTTGCCCTCCTCTCTGGGTTTCCCTAATATCAACATTATCTAGCTTTAGTCCTCCCTCTTGTGTTGCTTCTTCTCAAGTTTAATTTGGGGCACAATCTTTCCATGTCTGTGGTTTTGGGGGTCTGTATTCACCCCTCTCCTTTCTCATTTTAAAAAACTGTCATAAACTCTTACTCATTCTCATGTAATCAGTGCAGAGCTACTCTTTCAAATCTGTATTTTTTTTACTCCATATAACAATTTCTGGACAACAAATCATACTGCCAGCTCTACATCTCTGCTTAGATATACCTTAAGGTATATGTCAAAAATCTCTGAAATAGAAGCTATCTTCTCTTCATGAAAACTCTTGAATTTCTTGCCTAATTGAGAGTGTGCCCATCTACTCAATCACCACACTCAGTCACTTGTTACCATTGGTTGTTTAAGCTTCCTGAGCTACACAGTTATTCAGTCATTGTACCCATTATTTTACTGACTTTTAATTATTTCTTGAAATGGTGCCTATTTTCTCATTGTCCCTACTTCATTTACATAGTTGTCAAAGAGACACAATGGAAGATGGAAGATGTATCTGGTTTTGAAACAAATTTTCTAACCATGCTGAGCTTTGGTTCCTTCATATCATGCATTTCAAAACATGCAAGACAACACACTCAGTATTCCACTATTGATCATCTTTCAAAGACCCTCTAGTCTTCATAATAAATACAAACATCATAGCATGGGCCACGGAAATGTTGATAATCTCATCCTCAGTCTCATAACTTTAACTTTAAAATGTACTCTTTGGTAATCCAGGCCAATGTATTGCTCTCTAGAAACACTCGTGTGCCTTTACTCATCTTGTTCCCTCTATGTTGAGCAACTTTCACCACCATAATTCCTATCTGATGGTTGCCTAGTAATTTTTAGATTATCTAACTCTGGACTTCTTTCTTTTGATGTCAAGTACCACCTCAGTCTGTACATATTTAATCATAGCACTCAGTTAATAGAATTATAATTATATGCTCAATTATTTATCTCAGAATCCTTACTTTTGTGGTTACTAATCCTCTTAAATATAGTAGAGGAATGAACATAATAATGAATTATTTAATTTATTAATGATAAATGAATGACTTTAGGTGAATAGTCTGTATATGACATGGAAAATTTAGGAATACAATTAAATCTCATGGCATTAAAAGCAAAGAAGGCATTAGAAGAAAACAGATGATTACATTGATGATATGAAAAAATGGCATTTTGGTTTCTAAACTAAGATGTATCATCACAAACTAATAGATTGACTCTTGGCAAGAACCTAAGTGGTCCTTCAGAGAGTTGAAAATGCACACTTGATATGCACTTCTAAAAATAAGTTCAAACTAATACTTAAAGGTAAAATAAAAACTAGCTAGACAAAGATTGAAATTATAAGGAAAACCAACAAGTAAAATACTACTGTTGAAAAAATTGCACAATAACTATTAGAAGAAAATAATAAGCATAATGTTACTTATATGCAGCTATGGGCTGAGAAATAGATGTTATAAATTGGTAAAGATAAAAATTAATTCCTGATATGTCTTTTGGAAACTGTAGTCATTCATCAGATTAGAATAGACTAAAAGATTTCTGTTATAGAAAGAGAAGTTTGGTATAGGAGATAGCCTGAAAATAATTCTCCAGATGCAAAAATATAGATTTGTAACTATCAATAAACTATAAAAATATCCCACTCACACTACTTAAGAATTTACAACTGAAGAGAGGAAACAAACATAAAGATCAGAAAGGGTGGCGAGTCTCCTAAACACATTTGGGGATTTCGGACATAATAGCCTTTCTCTCTCTCTCTCTCTCTCTCTCTCTCTCTCTCGTAAGTCCATGAAAATAGCAAGATTTTAAAGTTTTCCTATTGCCTGCATAGTTCAAAGATAAAAGATATATATATATATATATATATATATATATATATATATATATATACACATACACACACACACACACACACACACAGGCAAATAGGCTTGAATCAGTATCATAGAGGAACTGTTTTATGAGTAGGACTCATAGAAAATTGAACTTTTTTTTCACCAGAGTGAAGATGTCCCAGAGATTCAGGGACTTGAAGATCACTTACAGTTGAGATGAAGAGGATGCAGCATTGACATTCATAAATCAATTGCCATGCAAGAATAAAAATGTCTCGTTAGGCATCAGAATGGGCAGATGGCCACAAAGAGAACCATATGCAACCCAGTGTCCCAGGAACCCCACGATATTTACACACTTCAGAAAATAGAGAAAATGGTAAGAATAATGAATTGATTGAGATAAAGATTCTGTCAGTTGGCTGAAGGGGAGTTTGTAATAAAAATTAAGTTTAGTTAAAGAAAAATAAAGAAAATTGCAATTCTTACCACTCAGAGTTACATGCACTATGTTGAAAAGTAATATATAAAGGAAACAGAAAATAGAACCTGGAAGGAAAAAAAAAGATTTAAAGGAATATGATGATTATCTTCGATATTAGAAGGACTTCAAAATGTAATTTCCTCTAGGTACAGTTACAGGAGACAGAAGTAATTTCCAAAGCAGATTATAAAGTGACAGATTTGGGGTAAGAAATAAAATTAAATAAGTTCTACTTTAAAAATGTCTTTTAGCAATAGAATGAATCTTTACTGATGTACTCGCTCTACCCTTGGGGCCTAGATGAGAGTGAATATGAAATACTATAGAAGCAGTTCTTCAGACTGGTAAAGTTCTCTCACTTTCCAATGTACTATCACAATGACAAGAATTTTCACACACACAAAAACCCTTGAATTATCTTTGAATGGTGACCTCCGTGTAGTACAGGCTTCTCCTGCTAAGTGAGTATTCTAGGAACCCATCAGCATCAGTGTACCAGCCAGCATTGATTTGTGGAAGAAACAAACCAAGTTGTGGCAAACGGGTGACTGGTTCTTACACCATGACAATGCACCTGCTCACACCTGCTGAGTGTTCAGCAGTTTTTAACTGAAAACAATATGATCTTTGTGCCCTACCATCCCTGTTCACTGGATCTTGCCCCAAGCAACTTTTTTTTGTTTCCCCAGATGAAAAAAGTGTTCAAAGGGAAACATTTTGCTGATGTAAGAGGTGAAAGAAAAAATGGCAGAAGCACTCAAAGTCTCCAAAATTGATGAGTTCAAAAACTGTTTTAAGTAGTGAAATAAGTATCTTGATAGGTATATTGCATCAAAGAAAGAGTACTTTGAAGGTGACTGAAGTTTATGTAAGAATAGACTTTTTTTAAATAAATAAATTCTGGGGATTTTTTTGCCTCTGCCCCCATATATCAGAGCTTCAACACATGAAGTAGGAAGGAGTACTCTGGATGGAAGTTTAAAAAAATAATTATTTAAGCCTATGTCTTGCAAAACTTAAGCCAAAAAAGGACTTACAGAATTATGTTGAAACATTTGACGGTTTAACAAGTTTTACTTGAATGGTCGTGCCTGTTAAGCGTTGCTGAATTATTTAGCCAACTCAAACTAATCGATAACAAGACACTGCCAAGGATAACACTGGTGCTGTCACGCATCTACAGTAATAAGATTTGAAATTATGTGAATGCATTCTGTAGGGAAAATAATGACTAGAGAAATTCAGTGTTCACATTGAAAGAAAATTTTGTGAAAGAAAAACATTTGTCATTCTTGTCTGCTTTTCTCACTGTGTTAAAGACATGTACGTGACAGAGTTGTAAGTGAAAAGTGAATTCTTTTGCATCTTATCAGTTCTTGACAATGGATGATTAACCACCTGACTATTCGCAAGTTATGCAACAAGAGTTTCTAGATAATTTTTTGTTCAGTTAAGAGTTATCAATTTAGTAGCTGCAGGGATCATTTTTTTTGGATAGCTGATAAAAAAATATTTTAAAATCATGGCTATATCACAAACAGCATTCAATATTCATAGCTTTGTGTCACCAGGCATTGTCTTACATTCTATTCTTAAGGACTCTGATCTGGGTAATCATCAAAATAATTACTTCTACAGCCTTGGGTGGCAGGCACCATTAATTGAAAATTGTTGATGTAGAACAATAGATCAACTGTCAGGAAGCTTAATATATTCAATTAAAATAATTCATATCAAAAATACAAACTAATGAGTATAAATACAGTGATGGGGTGCTAACAATCTTTAATTATCATATTTTAATATATTAAAATTTAGTCACATAGTTGATTTTTATATATAATTTACTTTGTGGCTAAAAAGAAGATGAAATAAAATAAATAAGTTGCTGGTGAAGGCTTTCAGTTAGTCATTTGCAGAATTTAAAACTGAGGAAAAGAGCCCCAAGCTTTGGTACAGCTAATACCGTTACATTTAAGTGACAGCAATTATTCCTTACAAATTGGACTGTATTTGTTATCTGATATTTTATATTAAATAAATCTTACACCACACAGCACTCATAGACATTCAACATTGCTAAGGACTGCAAATGGATAGGTACAGCAGCTAGAGTCATTCTAGAAAACTGGATCTTTCAACATACTCTTATTATACCTTGCTCATGCCTTTCTGTATGCTGAGCAATACACTAGCACTAGTAATAGCTAGTGTTCATTGAGTTCATATGATAATTCAAATACTATTTTATGTTTTTATATATATTCTCATTTTATCTACACAACACATGAGTGTGGTTCTATTTTATTATGATTTTTACCTTGTGGAAACTGAGGCTCAGAGAAGTGTAGTAACTTGTCCAGGTTATCTAATAAGTGGGGACCCAGTTTCTAACTAGGACTTTGAGGTCCACATCCATCACCACTATCTATGTCACTCCTTGAAGGATGAAGCATGCATGCTCCTTGTACCTAAAAACAAAACAAAACCAAAAAAGTTACTGAAAAAAGACTTGCCCTTTTATTTTACCTTTGGCTGAACCTCCCCAACTGAGAATAGTGTTTAATGCCTGAACATTTTGGAAGAGCATTGCACCAGTATTAGAGAATTTATTAAGTGGTAACCACTAAAAATCAGGTTGGCGACTTTTAAGATATCACTGACCTTGAAAGTTTGAATATTGATTAAAATAATAAACATTTCTTTTTTTAAAAAGTGCGATTTTAGTGTGTAAGACCTTTTCTCATAGTATGGTGGACTTATTTGCCCCATCTTAATCCAATTAAATCAATTCATTTTTGGCCATATAACAAACCATCCCAAAACATGTGGTTGAGTTGGCTCATCTCATTTCCATAGGACATAGCCCATGTTTTTTCACATGGCAGGATAACTGGAGTCTCAGGTGGAAATGCACAAGGTCTCATTGCTAACCCAACATTGTTTTTGCCAGCATAAATTTAAATTCATACAATAAGGGTTGAAAAATGAACTCTGCCCTTTGTAGGGGAAGCTGCAAAGTCACATTGCAGGGGATGTGAATACAGGAATAAAGAGAGGATTTGGGTCCTATTTACACTCTACTTCATAAAGCGAAGCACACTTTATTATTTGAAACATTGAGAATTCAGAGCCTGGCACATGACACACAAATGAAAACTAAAGTCAAGGTTAAAGAAAGAGCAAGAGAGATAACTAGAGAAGAAGACTGTACTTTCTGAGTATTCACATTTTCTGTGAAACATGCATAAACCCTGCAGAGTTAATACTGAGTTACATAGAAAATATTCTATTCTAAAAGGTCTCCTTCAGGCATTTTTTGTGGTGGAGTGGACTGCTGAAAGATAGAAGCAGACAGAAAAATACAAATAACCAGATAGAAAAGAATTTTGGCACCACAGGAAAGCTATTGTCAGAGGAACTCAATAGTTGATTCTTGGGAGAAAGGCAACCACAAACAAAATCTTCAAGAAAAACATGAACATTTGATATCAGTCACCCACAGAGCACACCACACCAGAGTACCATTCTAGTAGTCAAGTGTGATTTTTCTGGGCCTTATTTATGTCTCTTCTGTTTCTTAGCTTCAATAGTGGAGGATCTGAGACAGCAAAATGTTTGGAGGAGGAGAAGTAGAATAGAAGAGCATGGACAAAGTATTGAAGAAGCCGGCAACAACAGTGAGCAGGTATGTGACACTGTGCATCCAAAATATGACCATTTCTCACCACTTTTGCCACCCACATCCTCCCTGGTCCAGACCTCCGTCAACTCTTGCAGATTATTGCATTGACCTCTTCCTCATTTCTCCCCTTGCCTGCTATGGTTTATTCTCAACACGGTGAAAGTAGACTGGATAAAAACAAAATGTGGTACATATACATGATGGAGTATTACACAGCCATAAAGGACAAAATTATGGATTTCACAGCAACTTGGATGAATTTGGAATCTATAATACTCAGTGATATATCACAGAAACAAAGAACCAAATCACATGTTCTCACTCATAAGTGGACCCTGAACATTAATCATAGTACTATAAGAAAGGGATTGGCAGTAGCGAGACATTGCCAGGGGAGGAGGGAAACATAACATCAATAAGGGTACCTGATCTCAAACCAGACCAAATGGGGACCAAAGGGAGGCCCAAACTTTACCTGTACGATGACCACTTATCTAATCCTGAATTGAACTCCACATCTTTAAAATAAAGTTTAAAAAATAAAAAAAGACCAGTTGGATCATGTATTCCTCTGCTGAGACCCCTTTCTCTTAGGTTGATCAAAAAGCCATACAATTGCCTACAAGTGTGGGGCAGACATGAAAGTGAGCTGCTCAGATTTCCCTTTAAGAAATAACGTGACATCCATCTGCTGGGGTGCAGTTAGCTCAGAACCTCCAGTAGCAGCACCTTCAGTATCTGTTGCAATAGGCGAGGCCACACCCTTCCCAGACTGTCCCCAGCCAAAGACTTAGGATTGATGGAGATAAGAAGGGCCTGACTGTTCCTCCCAAATGTGGAGCCCCTCTTTTAGGCAGTCTTTGCCCTGAACCATTGGTTTGGCTAAGACTGCGTCAAGTATGAATCACAGAGAAGGTAGTTCCTGCCTAATTCAGTCTCCTTTCCGCTTGTCTTTCACAGATGTCAGATTTGCACTGCAATCTTTCCCTAGTCAATTCTTCCTCCCTCCCTCCTTTTTCTTATATAAGTGGTTGCTCACCCCCCAATAAACTTCTTGCACTCCTAACTCTATCTCAGCATCTGCCACTTGCGGACCCAATCAGACCAAGGGCCTATGTGATCTGGTCCTTGTTACATCTATGACCTCTTCTACCACTCTCCACCACATTCACTCTACCTTCTCCTCACTGGCTTTCTCACTGTGGCTTGAATATGCCAGGCCTCCCCGTAATTCCTTCTGCCCCAGAAATTAGCATGATTAACTCCTTAACATTATTCAAGTATTTTGTCAAGTACTAGCAGTTTCTTCACAAGGCCTATCAAGACCCCTCTATTTTATTCTGTAACCTGACACGTTTTCACCACCGTGCTCTGTAGGTTTGTACTTGCTTACTTTTTTCAGCTATTTTTCTTTTCCATAACATGGAAGCTATATGTAAGCTCCCTAGACACAGGATCTCTGTTTAGATCACTGAAATATCCCCCACATCTGGAAAATAATAGGTGTGATGTTATTTACATGTAGTTATTTATATTTATATGTATATTTCACTCATAAATAAGTGAAATAAATCGAATAGGACCAAAATTAATTCCTATTTTTCCATTGGAAGCTCTATTCATTCATCAAATTAGACTAGACACAAAGATTTCTATTAAAGCAAGAGAAGATTGGTATAGCAGAAACTTTGAAAACAATTCTCCAGATATAAAAAAATACAGATTTGTAAGTATCAATAAAATATCAAGATATCCTACTCGCATTATCTAAAGAATTTACAACTGAGGGAGGAGACAGCCATAAAGAGAAGAAATGATGTTGAGCTCAATGAAGAAGTTTGGGAATTCCAGGCATAATGAATCTCTCTCTTTTTTTTCTTTTGAGGGAAGAATTCAGGAAAATAGCAAGATTCTAAAGTTTTTCCATTGCCTGCATGATTCAAGGGTAAAAATAGATCTATATATTCATATATCTTTAGCTATTCCATATCCATATACACACATACACTTGAGAATCGAAATCTAAGCAAATGGGCTCAGGCCAGTATTGTAGAAGACCTGTTTTGTGAGTAAGACTCACAGAAAATTGAAAATTTTTTTTGGTTATTTTAATATTAAATTCCCTTTTTGGTGTTGCAGTTGTAGTCTTCTTGTGTGAGGTAGCCTAAAGAGGGAAAGATAAAAGTTTTGAACTGAACAAAAGATAGAAAATTTGATGATAGACTAATGAATTTTTAATATCTGTAGTTGAGATTAATTTAGCTGAATGTGATGGGAAAGACTACATAATCTCCAAGGTATTGCCAGGGATGGATGAGGAAGAAGTAACAGTGGTATGGGGAAAAACAACAACAGCAGCAAAAGTTTATTTCTGCTTGTACCCTACTGAGTTCAGTTAAGCCAATAAACCACTTTATACACAAAGAGGTTACCTTCTAATGCAGACCTACAATACACAATAAAACTTAATACAAAACAAACATAAAATTAGAACATTTAAATTCAAGTCCTGTCAGGGACAACTAGCTATGTGACCTGAGTTGATTTACTTTCTTTCTGACAGTGAATTCTGACAGTTTCGTCTGCAAAATAGAGATAGTTACACTTAATTCATAGGGTTTTTGTATGAATCAAGTTTTTTTAAATGTAAAAGTGATCTGTAAATTATAAAAATTGCTATGTGGTTATCATTTGAATCCAGAAAAAAGTGCTGATCATTCCATGATCATTCTTAGGCAACAATTTTTCACTCATTCAAATCAAAACATTATAATTGGTTAAATTCCTACAAGAATATAGAAAAGAAAAAGGAATAGGAATAAGTTACTGTATTTGAAGTCTGTTTACTTCCATATTGTCCACTCCACTCCTTGAAAGTCACCCCTGCCTACAAAGAGACAGCAATGGAAAAGGAAGCACACAAACAAAACACAACAAAAAACTCACTCACTGATCAGCATGAGAATGAATCAACTAAAATCTTGAATCAAGAAGGACAAACGTATGGACTTCAAATCAACTTGGTTGGATTTAGAGTCGATCATACTCAGTGATCTATCACAGAAACAAAGAACAGAGTACCATATATTTTTACTCATTAATTCAAGTGAAACTATCCAAGGGTACGAGATTTATTTTTTCTTTTCTTTTTCTTAATTATAAAGATGTAGGTTACAATTCAGGGTTAGGTATATAAACGTTGTTTATGCAGGTGCCCTTGTTGATGAGGTGTGCTCCTCCCCCTAGCAGTTTCCCTCAACTGCCAATCCCACCCCTCCTCCCCTGACAGTTTCCCACTACTTCCAATACCTTTCTTATAGTATTATAATAATTGTTCAAGGTCCGCTTATGAGTAAAAATATATGATACTCTGTTCTTTGTTTTTGTGATAGATCACTGAGTATGATCAACTCTAAATCCAACCAAGTTACTTTGAAGTCCATATGTTTGTCTTTCTAGATGGCTGCGAAATATTCCATTGTGCATATGATCTACATTTTTTAAATTCAGTCCAGCTTTGATGGGCAGGATGGTTGGTTCCATGTTTTGGATATTGTGAAAAGAGCTGCAGCAAACATACGTGTGCAGGTATCTTTTTTATAGAATGATTTGAGTTCCTCCAGGTATATTCCCAATAGGGGAATTGCTGGGTCATATGGAAGGTCAATTTCTAGTTCTTTCAGAAACCTCCACATTGTCTTCCAAAGAGGTTGCACTAGTTTACATTCCCACCAGCAGTGTAGGAGCATTCCTTTTTCTCCGCATCCTCGCCAGCATCTGTTGTTGCTTGTTTTACTCATGATGGCCATTCTTTTTTTTTTTCTCTTTTATTTTTTATTTATTTATTTTTTTATAATCAGTATTTTTTTATTATCATATTGTGGGGTACAGCTAAGGATTAGGTATACAAATATGTTTCGTTCAGACACCCTTGGTGATAAGAGGTGTCTCCCCATCCCCAGACAGATATTTAGTATCATTAATCCCATCCCCCTTCCCCTCCCCTCCCTGTAATTTCCCACCACTGTCAGTCCTTTTCTTATAGTATTACGTTGGATGTTCAAGGTTCACTATATGAGTGAGAACATGTGATACTCTGATCTTTGTTTCTGT
>CAUYQG010076891.1:0-30748 GCA_963574415.1 Tarsius wallacei | reverse complement strand
GCGGGTTCGAGACCCGCCTAGGCAACTTGGCGAGACCTCATCTCTACAATAAATCAAAAATCAGCCGGGCGTGGTAGCGCATGCCTGTAATTCCGGCTATTCGGAAGGCTGAGGCGGAAGGATCACCGGAGCCCAGCAGGTTGAGGCTGCGGTGGCCGGGAGCGGCCACTGCACTCCAGTCTGGGCGACGGAGTGAGACTCCAACTCAACAAAAAAAAAAAAAGAAAACTAATATATGACAATAAAGAGTATCTTCTGTCGGCCCTAGGAAACAAATCGATCTATTTAAGAATTAAAATTGTATCACAGTCTTAAGAGTATAATAATTAATAATAACAATATAATACACTTACCACTATTTGGAACTGTCTGTTGTGAATTCTTTAACTTTACATTCTGTTTCACTTTTATCAGTTTTTCTGAATTCACATCTTTTTTCCCTTTCCTCTTCGGGGGCTGAGGAGATGAGTTGTCGCTGGATCCAACTGTCGACTTTGATTGGCGATCATTTCCCTAAGTAACAAAAGATTAGCCCCTATTACTGACTAACAAACTTCCAAAGGGATTTCCAGTAAATTCATTTAATTACCTAGTAGTAAACAGGACAGGGGCAGGATCCTTCTGATTCTGCAACTGTGTATCTTAATACATTAACTCCAAATCTATCTTCCTATAGGCAGAAGGGTCTAGCAGATGAAAGAGAGTAAAAATAATAGTTCACAGTTGTTGAGTATTTCACATGGACCAGGTACTCTATAAAACAGTATTTTGATACAGTCTTTGCTGGCCCTGTGAGATAGATAGTGTTTTCACCTTGCTGTATAGATGCACAGTAAGACTTAGAGGGAAGCTTTGACTGGTCTCACAGCCAGTCAGGAGCAGAGCAATTGCCTGAACCCCTGGAAATCTGCTGCCTTAACCATCTTCTCACTCTTGCACCTCTCTGAAGAATCAGTGACATCTATTAGATGAGGAACAGTGACCACCCTGGTTTGATCAGTTAATCTAGTTGTCATTGTGAATGTATAGACATCATCATATAAGCAGATTCACACTGTGCTTGTAGAAATCCTCCAATATTAATGCATCTGTTGGGGGCCACCATGGTCTCTAAGAATTACAAATCCAGAGCAACACCAGACACAAGAGATTCAGGACCACATGTCCCTTCTTGTTCCTGAGGGGGTTGTGCTGCCTGCTTGCCCCTATTCCTGCAAGGCAGCCATGAGCAATCACACCTTCGGCAGTTGCCTCTGGTCCCTATGTGCCTCTTACAGTGAAGACCTTGCAGCTACCAAAAGTATACTCCTCAGCATGAGAGTGAGGTTCAGTTCCAGTGACCCCTGTCGCTGTCCCAGTGGAGCTCCTGAGGAGCTACAGAACAGCCACTGCTGTGGGGGCTATTGCAAGGAACCACCGTGCTGATAATGAGGTGGTTATCAGCACGGTGGTTCCTTGCTAATATTTGGCTACCACTACAGCGAGAAACTCCTTCTTTGTAAGGCAGCCTTGGCAATTAGATCCTCAGGTGCTAAACTTACCTGAGTGCATAGGTGTGAGGCTGCAAGTAGTGGAAAGAAAGCAAGTTTTAGAGACCCGAAATACCTGGCTTAGAGCTACTGCTCTGTCACTAATCACCCAATTTCTTTGAGTCTCTGTTTCCTCATCAGTTGAATGGGCTTAATATACATGCCTTTGGGTCTACCATGAGAATGCAATAGGAAAGCCTATAAAGGAACTAGTACAGTGCCTGATTACAGTGTTTTCTTAATAAGTATCAAAGTGTTTTGTCCTAGAGCAGAGAGTTAATATGTTTTTCTTAAAAATCATACCAAACTCACACCATATTGAGTATAGTCTTTATGCAACATCTGTACTATGGTAGTGTCTGAAAATAAATGTAGTAATACTAAATATACAAATCTGCCTGAAAAACTATTACAACTGCTCATTTTAAACATTTATATATTCAACCATCCGAAAACATTTAAATGGTTCTAGCCATCACCCAATTAGGAATAGAAAAATTCACAGCCTTACAAATGAAGTTATTTATGCTATTTTGTCCTTGCCTACAAGAAAATGAATTATGCATAGCTTTATTAACAGTATGAAAATGTGTCCAAATCTATAACACTTTTGCGTAATTTAATTTCCTATTCCAACTGCAATTTAAACATAGTTTCCATTTAATTATTGCAGTAACTGCAGCCAGAGGTTTCTTTCCTTTTTTTTTTTTTTTTTTCTTCAATGATTCTTTCTTAAGAATCTTAAGTTCTGTCATAAAGTGTCTGGCAGAGGAAATAGATATATTATAGTGGAGATTCCAAAATCATCAGCCAAGTCTCATATTCCCATTAATTTTCAGTGGAGTCTTTTCTTCTCAAGATTTTTAAATTACAAAAGCTTTGAATGAGAGAAACAATCCTTTCCAAGCAGTTAGCAGACCTACTAGGATGTTCAGAGATGCTATGAACTTGTAAGGACTAGAATGGAACCTAATGAATGGGAAAATCCAGAGCTCAGCAAGATCAGTGTTTTACAACTCTCTGGAGAAAGTATTACTCACAAAGGGGGTATAACAAGCATCTCCAAAGGTACAGTGGCTCACGCCTATAATCCCAGCACTTTGGGAGGTGGAAGCTAGAGGATTGCCTGAGCCCAGGAGTTTGAGACCAGCCTGAGCAACATAGCAAGACCTCGTCTCTATAATACATGGAAAAATTAGCCTGGTGTGGTGGCACATGCCTGCAGTTCCAGCTGCTTAGAAGGCTGAGGAGGAAGGATCGCCTGAGCCCAGGAGGTCAAGACTGCAGTAGTTTTGATTGTGCCACTACACTCCAGCCTGGGTGACAGAGTGAAACTCTGATTCAGAAAGAAAAAAAAAAAAAATCATCCCCATTCTGCATGCTGGGGATTCATATAATTTTTAAAAATCACCTCTCTTGTAGAATGTATGGGAAAGTTCTGATTTATCATATTTCTGATAGAGACACTTGAAAGAGTAATTGTAGAACATTAAGAAAGACCAGCTAATTCAAATAACTACACATGGCATATATTTGGCAATTGACACTCACTCATGCATTCAATTACTGAGTAATGACTAATTTCTGGGTACTTTGTGAGAAAATGTCAACTAAGCTAAGAGAAAGGAAAGACTTGTTTAGTAATTAGAAAGTTGAAAATAGTTTAAATACTTTTTATTTTTTGTTGTTGTGTTTTTGTGTTTTTGAGACGAGATCTCACTATATAACCCAGACTGGTCTCACACTCCTGGGCTCAAGCGATTCACCTACCTCAACCTTCTGAGTAGCTGGGACTAGAGGTATGCACACCACCATGCCCAGCTAAATGCTTTTCTTAAAAAAAGTAAAAGGTTGACTAATTTAAAGTGTTAATAATACAAAAATATACAATAACTTACATATAAATAAACGAATGTTATACAAGTTATATAAGTAGTATTATCACCATTTTATAGATAAAGGAATTAACTTTCTCAAGATCTTCTTTTTCTACTGCACTGAAGCTTTTTAATTCACAAAGCACTAATATAGTATGGTTCCCTAAAACAGCCATCTCAGGAGCAAAAAATAACGGCTTTATTTCAAAGTGGAAGGAACGAAGAAGCAGCCTAATATTACAGGGTGTCCTACACAAAAACTAGACCCCATGCAATAGTTCAATCACTGCCCTGCCTTTTGCCTCACATGCATTTCAGTAGATCTAATAAGAAGAGCAAACCTCTGACTCAAACAAACAAAAAAACAAAAACAGTTCTTCAATCACCCCTCAGTCTACTAAGACTGGGATTGTTTTTTATTAAAGGTTTCCTAGGCTCTTTCCAACAACATCCAATCTACTCAGATTTCTTTCATGACCACACAAACCCATTTCCAGCCCCCATGAAAACATGTCAAAACCATATAGGCCATAAAACATCAAGTTTAAAATAATTCTGTGAGAGGTTTGCCTCATTGAGCAACCTTCACAATGTGTGTATTTCAGCCCAAGAGCTATTATGAGCAGGGGACTAGACTGTGACTCTGGCAGATGTTTCTCTCACTTGCGTGTCTGGTAATGGCAAGAGTGAGAAGCCCTTTTACCTATCCTGTTCCCAATTTCCTCTGTAACAAAATTGAGTTTTTGAAGAATAAGGAATTCTTACGTTTATCACTTGCTTCACAGTGACTTTGTGATACTTGGAAAGTCATGTAGCTTTTTATCAAAATGACAGGAATCATAATATTAAACTACTGACCATAAGAACGTACTAGCCAAATGGCAATAAGGATGACAAAATATCATTTAGTCTTTGGCTTTAACTTTCAAAGATGCCTCTAATATTAATCTGCACCACTAGAGGGTGCTTTGATTCTATGTGGTGTCACCTCACAGGTAGGAGACAGGCTTTCACAGTTTGGATCTATTTTTCAAACCCAGTAGAATTTAAGATAACTCATTTATACCACTGCATCACTTACATCTAGTGATCTAGACTCACTAGAATTCACTTACATCACTAGGGTCACAATTTAAAATTATTCACAATTTGCTGATTTCGGTGGCTCTCCCAGCACTGAATCTGCATAAGGAGTGACTTCTAGTCCTGATTTGCACAAGGCATACCATGGACTATTTTGAAAGGATCTGCTTGTCCCTCAGAGCCCCTGGTTGCTCACACTGCCCCCCACAGGCTGGGGCTCTGCTGATTCACTCACTTATGCTCCAGCAGGGCAGCAGGGTCCCTGTGCTGGCTGGCTGTCCTCTCTCTCTCTCTCTGTCTCTCTCTGTCTCTCTCTCTCTCTCTCTCTCTCTCTCTCTTTCTCTCAGTTCTATCAAGACCCTTCCCACATTGCCTTCTTTATACAATGGAGCAATTCCTAGGAAGCTGCATGGGAAAAATAAATTTCTGAAACTGTAGTTGTGTGTGCCCTTTGATAAGCGTCATGAGCGCTCAGGATGTTTCCCCCACTGATTTTGCAGTGGTCCCTAAAGTTGGAATCTAAGCTCTCTCCACACAGACCCCTTCACCCACGACTCTCCTCTCAGTGCCAGGCAGCTAATGATCTATAAAATTCATACATTCTCCAGGGAGCCAATTAACTAAAGGAAAGGAATAAATTAATCCTTCTGTTAAAAATTGAGCTTGTGACATTGGATTTACTGGTATAAGATACCATCTCCGGGAGGCTCACTGCCAGACATTCACACATCCCCTCGTCAGGTTTAGTGAGAGCCTCCTAGACGCCCGGCACTGTGCTATTCTCTTCTACTCAAATGGAACCTTCTAAGGGAGACCTCCCGACCACTCAGCTGAAATAGGATCCTCTCTCACTTCCTCTTCCCATATCTTCATGTATTTTTCTTCAAGCTTACCCCGGTTGATATTTGATATATTGTGTATTTGTCTGTATGTCTCTTGCTCTAGAATGAAACCTCCATACATTTAGTGTTTTAGAATCTTTTGAGCTGAAAACACTAGAACAGTGTCCAAGGCATAATATACAGTCAATAAATAGTTGTTGGATGAATGATCAATCCATGACAACATACTCACAGAAAAGTCATAATTGACATCCATCCCCCTTGCGGCCACCCATCCAAGTCACTTGCATCACATGCCTGAACTCACGCCAGCCCACTGCCTCCTGCTTCTATTCTTGCCCCAATCCACTTATCTTCTCTGTAGATACGAAGGCCAGAATGAGCTTTTAAAAACGTAAATTAGGCCAGGCTCGGTGGCTCAGCCTGTAATCCCGCGCTTTGGGAGGCTGAGGTGAGTGGATTGCCTGAGCCCGCGGGTTCGAGACCCGCCTGGGCACCTTGGCGAGACCTCATTTCTACAGTAAATCAAAAAATTAGCCGGGCATGGAAGCACACGCCTGTAGTTCCAGCTTCTTGGAAGGCTGAGGTGAAGGATCGCCAGAGCCCAGCAGGTTGAGGCTGCGGTGGCTGGGAGTGGCCACTGCACTCCACTCTGAGAGACAGAGTGAGACTCCAACTCAAAAAAAAAAATCGTAAATTAAATGATATCATTCCCTTTCTATAACCCTCAAATGGTGCCCTATCAAGGAACAGAATTCAAATTCCTAGTATGCCTACATGATTGGGCCCTGCCTGCCTCTCCAATTTCAGTTCCAACCACTCTGACCTTCTCTCTGCCTTCCTCACATGCCAGGCTTTTTACCAAAGGCCTGTGTGACTTTGTTTTCTCTGCCTTGAGTGCTGTTTTCCCCTGCTTCATCCCTGCATGATTAGCTTCTTTATATCATTAAGGCCTCAGTTTCAGAGAATTTTTTAAAACTTTTAGTCAAAGTCTCACTCTGTTGCCCAGGCTTGAGTGTAATGACACAATCGTGACCCACCATAGCCTCCACCTCCTGGGCGCAGGTGATCCTTCTGCCTCAGCCTCCCAAGTAGCTGGGACTACAGACACATGTCACCACACCGGCTAATTTTTTTTTTTTTTTTTATAGAGACCAGGTCTTGCTACATTGCTCAGGCTTATCTTGAACTCCTGGGCTCAAGCATTCCTCCCACCTCGGTCTCCTAGAGTGTTGAATTGCATGCCTGAGCCACCACATTTGGCCAGAGAATTTTATATAAATTAGGGTCCTATCTCGTTTTCTTTTCCTCAAAGTGCTTATCACTATCTGAAATTATTTGGACATTTGTTTGCTAGTTGATAGTCTGTCTACACCCATTCTTCCCACCCACCCCACACACACACCCATACACAGATACATGCACTAGAATGAAAGCGCCATGAGGTCTAAGTTCTTGTCTGTTTACCTCGGTGCCTAGAGTAACTCCTGGCACTTAGTAAGTCCTCAAAAAATACATGTTGAATGGATGGCTGATAGTGTGCATAAATACAGAGTGTTGAAGGAACATTGTGGAAAGAGGGACAAACTCTGCTATCATCTTTGCTTTCTAAGTTATAGCAGAGAAATATGTTGGTAATTTTGAGTCTTTGCTTTCTATGGGATGGAATATACCTTGTAACTTCGAGTCTTTGTTTAAAGGTCACTTCCTCAGTGATAGCTCTCCTGACACACATACCTAACTGTGTTAGTTCCTTCATTTTTATCGTACTTCGTAATGATAAATTGATTTGTGGAATCGTTGTTTAACCTTTGTCTCCTCAAGTAGACCATAAGCATCAGAGGGAGCATCATGTCTTTTTGATCATTGCTGTCTCCCTGGGGCTTAGTACCATGCTAGACACATGAAAAATTCAATCATCGTTAGATGAACCAGTATTCACAGCACAGATTCTGAAAAACTTCCAAACAAATGAACAAGAAAGAAAATTGCATGTGTGTATCAGCACACGTACTTTAAAGCAGGGAAGACATTACACATTTTAATGAAATACTTAAGATTTTCAAATCTCAGAATAGCAAGCACATATTTCCGCAGTTCAGTAACGGTGAATGCAAATAGTTGGGTCATGATCTTGGCCCTGACATCAACTTTCCCTTGACCTGGGGTCAGTTATTCAATTGCACTGGGTCTCTGTTTAACCATCATCCCTCCAGCTGTACTGTGAGAATTAACGAGCTAATATTTGCATGGTATGCAGAAGGAATTCTGCTACAAAGTCCTAAAGAAAAAAAATACAATTTCCAGTCACGCATGATGGCTCATGCCTGTAATTCAAGTACTTCGTGAGGTTGAGGCAGGAGGATAGCTCAAAGCCAGGAGTTTGCTCACAGCCTGGGCATCATAGTGAGATCCCATCTCTACAAAAAAAAAGTTATGATTTTTTTAAACTAAAAAAACACAATTTCTGATCCCTAAATCCATGAGATTTATTTTGCTTTATAGTGGTTAAAATATATTTTTCAGGTACTCTTCTGCTCACTCCTCTTCATCTCTATACCAGTGATGTTAGGATGCCTCAAGCCTGGGCTCTCTGTAGTTCTCACTGCATTACCTGCCTCTGAGGTCCCCTCATCCATTCTCTCACTCTACAGCACTGACGAGGCTTGCTCTGTGCAGGCTGCACTGGGTGGATGGAGCACCACAGTGATGCCATCTCTGCTCTTCAACTAGGACCATTATTTGGATGGTCAAATCTACAACTTGAGCCCTGAAGGCCTCATCAGGCCTTGACTTTGCCATTTACAACTGCTTGCCACACACATTCTGCTGGGTTTTGTGATGACACTTCCAATTCTACATGTTTGAAATTAAGCAGGTCATTATTTGCTCTGAAATGGTAGCCTTCTTGGCCATAGGGCTACCATTTTCTCAGTCATCCGCCTCAAAAACCTGCAGTTACCTTTGGCTCCAACCCCATGTATCTAATCCACCACCAACCACTATCCAATCACCAACCAAGTCCTCTGTTTCCTCATGAACAATAACCACTTCCTGCTACCTCTGCCACCTCCCTAGTCTAGGCTCCTATCACCTTATACCAAGGTGATTGCAATGACTCCTAATCGACCCAACTTATTTGTGACCTCTCACCACATTCAGTTTGCTTATTTATTTAACATGTTTTTTGAGACAGGGTCTTGTTCTGTCACCTAGCCTGAAGTGCAGTGGCATGATCGTAGCTCACTAAACCTCCAACTCTTGAGCTCAAGCAGTTCTCCCACCTTGGCCTCCCATGCTGTTAGGACTGTAGGCACATACCACCATGCCCAGCTAATTTCTTTTCTTTCTTTTTTTCTTTCTTTCTTTTTTTTTTTGATTTGGAGTCTCACTCTGTTGCCCAGGCTGGAGTGCAGTAGCACACTCATGGCCACCCCAGCATTAACCTGCTGGGTTCCAGCGATCCTTCCACCTCAGCCTTCCAAGTAGCCGAAATTACAGGTGCACACTACCATGCCCAGCTAATTTTTTACTCATTGTAGAGACAAGGTCTCACCAAGTTGCCTGGGCTAGTCTCGAACCCTACAGGCTCAGGCAATCCACTTGCCTCGGCCTCCCAAAGTGCTGGGATTACAGGCTGAGACACTGAGCCCGGCCTTTTGTTGTTGCTGTTGTAAAAACAGGGTTTCACTATGTTGCCCACACTGGTCAAACTCCTGGCTTCAAGAAATCCCCCTGCCTTAGCCTCCCAAAGTGTTGGGATTACAGGTATAAGCCACCACACCTGGCCACATTCAGTCTTTCTCCACCTAAAAGATCTGACATTCCTAAAATGGAACCGTTTTAACATTTTCATCTCTCAGAAGCCCTCATGGAACTAGATAAAGACTAGAT
Source organism: Tarsius wallacei (assembly GCA_963574415.1). Lineage (NCBI taxonomy): Eukaryota > Metazoa > Chordata > Mammalia > Primates > Tarsiidae > Tarsius > Tarsius wallacei. The sequence goes on along the minus strand of CAUYQG010076891.1, from coordinate 21,523 downwards.
TTTTCATTGGTGTTTAGATCATATAAAACTTGCCACTGCCTGCCATTCCAGGTACATCACCCTCTATACTATGATGGACCCTCTCTCATTGTCCCCAGGATTGGAAGTAGGAGCTCTGGACAGGCCGTGTACACTCAATCCTTGCCATTTATTCAATGGCAGCCTTTGGACATGTCGCTTCAGCCCTTTGTACTTCCTTTTCTCATTTCCTTTTAAAATGCAAATCACAAAGGTCCCTGCCTCAAGGAGTCAGGATCAAATAAATCAATCCTACAAAGAGCTTGGCATCCAGCCTCCGAGTGTTCAGCAGGTATCAGCCAGTGTGATTGCTTCTCTGTGTGGCCATGTCTGCTCCTTTCCTTACACTATCCCTTCCATCTGAAGTCTCTTTCCGCTCATCCACCTTTACCCAATTCTTAACCATAATGGGTCCTCAAAGGCACAGCTCAAATGCAACTTCCTCTGTGAACCTCTGCTGAGGCACATCAATTCCTTCTCTTCCTCTCACGGTTACTAATCTCACCACATATTTGGTGTTTAGTTTCAGCATATTTGTTTCCTTTTCGAGCTATATTCTTTATTTCAATTACATTAATAAGTTGTTTGAATGAAAGAACTTTGCCATAAATAGTACAAAAGTCGCAGCAAATGAGTGGTTAATGAATGTCTGTTTGTTATGCTGAGCTCAGCACTACTTTTCACACAAAATTCTTTTTATTTTTTTTTCAAGAATTTCACATGATATAACAAAGAGGAGTGGGGGAGATCTAAATCATTAGGAGACAGTATTCATTGCCCAGCAATCACTTACCTTACAAAATACCAAAATATAAATGTTGCCTAGTTAATACAAGATGTGGGTGGGGGGTGTCCAATCTGTTCTGATTTCAACTTGTCAGGCAGTTCAATCAAAGGGGAAGAAAGAGAGGCCTCTGCCATAAAGACTTGCTGAAGAAATACTCTAGCATGACAGGAAACACCCCAACAAGGGAGTATAGATTAAGAAATGATTGCAACCATTCCCAAAGAATAGGTATTTAGTCAATGTTTGCTGAATTAACAAAAAGAAAGAAAGAAAGAAAGAAAGAGAAAGAAAGAAAAGAAAGAAAAGAAAGATAGATGGAAAAGATTTTGTTGGGGAATTAAATATTTAGAATGATTATCAATCTTTTAGAGGAATATAACTGAGGAGTCTCACTTTCTAACCAAAATTTCCTTTTTTAGTCTTTGTCAGACATGGAAATCTAGACTGGATGATGATTGATGAGGTACTTATAGTTTCTATGCACCACTGCCCAAATTTCAAGCATAATATAAATTATATCAGGTTCTCATACAAGGAAAAAATATTTGAAACATAATCCTAAAAATGTTAGCTGTCTTTTAGGACCTTAATTGTAATGTTAAAGTCCTAGTGTTGCTTCACATAATTGTTTATATACCACATGGCAGCTAAGTTTTATTTCCTTGAACTTAATTGAAACCCAAAGGACAGCCTTTCTGTATCATATAGAAATAAGGAACATTAATGAGGAAATCATCTGATACTTACACTCCCTTTAGACTTTCTGGATCCTACAATAGGAGGTAGTGAAGACACTTTCTGACTGTGGAAACAAATGGCAATTTAAAAATCTGAATGTTATTTGCAAACAGTATATAATGCGATATAATTGTTATCCCAACCTGTTGACTGTTTTCTGACATTTGTGTTTTATAAAAGGTACCATGTACTTTCCCAATTTCACATAAACTACCATAAAATTCCAAATTTTAGTTCAAAAGATTTTTAATGTTTTCTTGTATAAAATTTTAATCAATGCTTACAAATACACTTTTAGTACCACCTTAAATTTTTTACAGCATTTTTATTCCAGTCTCAATGTTTATTACTTGCAGATCAAAAAAATCATCACCCAATCTGAGTAATGATTTTGCCAGACTGAGTTAAAAACAATAAATTTCTATTGTTTTTATAATGTCTACCTCTGGTTGGAAAACAGAATAGTAAAACACTGGCATTTGCATTCAAGGAGTTATTTTCTTTTTCTTTTTCTCTTTTTTTTTTTTTTTGAGTCAGGGTCTCACTCTGTCACCCAGGCTAGAGTGCAGTGGCACAATCACAGCTACCTCAGCTTCGACCTGCTGGGCTCAGGCGATCCTTCTATGTCAGCCTCGAGTGGCTGGGACTACAGGCACACACCACCAGGCACAGCTAATGTTTTGAATTTTTTGTAGAGCCGTGGCCTTGCGATGTTGCCTAGGAGGGTCTTGAACTTCTGGGCTAAAGTAATCCTCCTGCCTTCACCTCCCTAAATGCTAGGATTACAGGCATGAGCCACTGTGCCAGGCCACGTTTTCAAACCAGTTACTCTCACCAAAAAATAAAAAATTATTTTAGAACATAAGAATAAGTTGTCTTGCAGATGTCTGCATTATTAGAAAAAGACCAATCTTGAAAGACAGCCGAACCTCTCCAAAAATAGGAGAACACATATTTAAAGGCAATTCTTACTAATTTTGTATAAGAAAGGCCAACATGAGTTAGTTTTCTTATTACCATCAAGTACACACTGTAGTTCACAGCAGATTAATCCAGGGTTGCTCAGCAGAAATGGTTAAAGGATCTGATTTCCTGAATGGGTAAGGATGGTTAGCAATAAGTCTGCTGGTAAATAATTCTAAAGTGCTGAAAACCCATGTGCTCTTGCGTAGTTCAAACACCACTCCTACAATTCCATTTCATCTATTACTTATTTAGAAACTCTCAGTCAGACTCTCACCATCCAGCTACACAAGTTGGGAATTAATAGAAAACACATTGGTAACATTCTGCTTTAGCTCTTCAGAGGACAACCACAAAAAGTTTGGTTTCCATCAGTAAGGTGGTCATACAAACTCTGTGAAAAGCAAGAGAGACTGTTCTCCGTGAACCACGAACAGGCTGAGAGCTAGGGTGTCAGGGACCAGAGTTCTTTATACCCATCTCTGCCATGTTATCTACTCAGCTGAAAGAAAGCATCCTTCACAAATACATGACATTTCATAGAGAAAGCCGTTCACAGTGCACTGTGTATAATTAAATGTGTAATCCTTAAAATCTCCCATGTCTTAACTCTGCACCTAGCCTCTCTATTGGTTTGCATAAGTGGAATTATATTGTTTTTATGTTTTACAATTATTATTAAAAGGCGTATAGCCAGGCTCGGTGGCTCAGCCTGTAACCCCAGCACTTTGGGAAGCCAAGGCGAGTGGCTTACCCGAGCCTGCAGGTTCAAGACCTGCCCAGGCAACTTGGCGAGACCTCGTCTCTACAATAAAAAAAAAAAACTAGCCAGGCATGGTAGTGCACACCTGTAGTTCTGGGCATTTGGAAAGCTAAGGTGGAAGGACCACCAGAGTTCAGCAGGTTGAGGCTGCGGTGGCCGGGTGTGTGCTACTGTACTCCAGTCAGGGAGACAGAGTGAGACTCCAACTCAAAAAAATATTTTTAAAAAAGGAGTGTAAAATGTTACAGTTTTGTTTTTTTTTTTAACACCCTTGAATGTTTCTATCCAAACAACTTGAAAAAGTATTTGGTCTAGCTACTGTTAAGACATTAAAATTTCTAATAATATTTGCTGGAGAGAAGCTCATGGCCCTGTATCTTCTTCATAAGAACAAGACTTGCTCTCAATCTCCCATCATGCCACTAAAACAAAATCAATATATATAATGCATGCTTTCTATTTTAAGTGATAAATAAGATCATCAATCACATAACATATAATGGTGGTCAGCGAAAGAACCAATGATATTTCAAATGATAACTAATGCATAAGAAGTAAGTAAATAAGGATGAAGACTTACCCATAAGGCCTTCTCATTGTTGTCTTGTCAAAAAGTAATTCACCATAAGGCAGTTTCTTAAATTTATCTCTGCCGACAGCCACATAAAACTGCCCATTCTCCAGCTCTGCCCCACTCTCAACAAGTTTTCCTCCTAAAGTATAAAGTCTGTGAAAACATGAATACCAACAGTTAAAATGTTAGCAAGCATTTTTAAAACTGCTTTAAACTATAAAGTAAACTAAAACACCTTCTTCTTTAGTTCATCTGTTATTCTCATTGTTGAATTATAAATGCCTCAAAGTCTTCACATTCAACTCAATGCCAATGTCATAATGTAGACACCATGACTATTTTGCTGTACAGGGTTTCATCCAGTGAGCCTGACAATCTAGCATAAGAATCCCCTACTGCGGCCATATTAAGATTTTAGAGAGGAAAACATTAACTTGTACAGATTGTGGTGTTTTAAACAAAGCTCGGTTTCCATTGAAGATTGATTCTTGTATTTATATTTTGTGTGTTTTTAAAATTTATTTTCTTAGTGTATTCATCAGGCTGGCAAGCTTCTGACCACATTCTGTATAGGAATAATCCTCAGCCAAAGTATTACATCCAAACACACAGAACTGGGTCAGGAAAAAGGGGTGAGAGGGCAGGAGGTAAAAAAACCTGTTGCCAGCGTTAATGGTGCAGAACTGCATAGCATTCATGCTTTTCGTTGTTGTTGTTCCTCCTAAGCAAGAAAGTGAACATTATATCTTCCCAGAATTGAGAGGTTTCACAAGAACCTTCCTTTACTGTAAAACTGCTGCTACAAACTACAATTAATATGTTACTTATTAGAAGAACAGTGATAATTTTACTAGATGATTTAAAGTATCCACAGAATTTTTTAAAGAACAGGAAAAACTGACTATTAAAACACTAAAGCAGAGAGATAGTGCTAGTGCATACTTTTGAAGGTTATAAAAAAAGATTAGTAACTGGAAGGACTTCAAGATCATAAACAAAAAACTTGTGTCCCTATATTACACAATAAAGGTTAGTGACATTTGCAAAGGCAAAAAAAAAAAAAAAAATCCATAGACCTGTTGTCTTGTTTATTGCTTATATAAATGGCCATATCCCATATCATACAGAACCATAAAATCCACCCCAAATTCCTGAAATGTATTTGTTTTTGGTTAGTATACAAATGTTGAAGTCTGTTTCTTTATAGCATTGTACTTCTACTCCTACAAGTCTAAATATCAACACTTAACTGAGATTTGTTTTTTTCTGCCTTAACCTAGTCTGGTGTTTCTGAACAACAGCACTATTGACATTTTGGACCATATAATTCTTTGTTGGAGAGATAGGGAGGACATCCTGTACACCGGAAGATGTTTGTCATCACCCTTGGCCTTTACCCACCAGATAGTGGTGGTAGCCACCCCATCTTCAGTTGTGACCACCCAAATGGCTCCAGGCCCTGAAAAATGTCCCTGAGGGGCAAAATTGTACCTGATTGAGAACCACTGGCCTAGGTTCTTACTTCACTGTTCTCCAAAATAATTAGATCTGAATGGTAGTTAACTTTTATAGCTAGAAAGTAAAAGGCAGCATAGCTGTGAGTTCTGGAAATAGCCAAGATTTGATTGGTTTCCTCTGCAGGTAGGTAAAGGGTACCAAATAAATTCTAACCACCAATTTTAGTCTTCTTTTATGTAAGTTTTGTTGATCTATGTTCTTCTTCTTTTGTTACAAATACAAGAAACATAAAGTCAAATCAATTTTTATGAGATGCTTTTGATATATAAGTATACTGATGCACGTAGGGCTCCAACCATAAGACTTACAAATGTTCTGTTAAGGGAAAGTGAGCATGTCCCAAGTGAGGAGCAACCAAAACTCTCATATCTGGCATTGCGTTAATAATTAAGTTCCTCTATGTATGCAAGTATTTGGGCAACATAACTATATTTTCACTTCTATATCTGTATTTGCATATATCTTATTTCTGTGTTTGAATTGGCTTATATTAATATATGTATGAATAAGTATATCTGGCCATGAAATTCTCTTTGTGTGCTTTATATTATTTATTGGTTGGGTTTATATTTATGTGTATGTAAAAAGTCAAAACTAAATCTCTAATATACATATGTAATTATTGAGATCTGCCTTCACTTCTGACACCAAAGTAAAATTCAGAAAAACCAAAGCTTTAAATAAAATTTAAAAGTACAAGGTGAGGCCAGGCGCAGTGGCTCACGCCTATAATCCCAGCATTTTGGGAGGCTGAGGTGAGAGGATTGTCTGAGCTCACGGGTTCAAGACCAGCCTGAGCAACTTGGTGAGACCTCATCTGTACAATAAATCAAGAAAAATTAGCTGGGTGTGGTGGCACATGCCTATAGTTCCAGCTACTTGGAAGGCTGAGGCAGAAGGATTGCCTGAGCCCAGCAGGTCAAGGCTACGGTGGGTGTGAGTGTGCCACTGCACTCCAGCCTGGGCAACAGAGTGAGACTCCAGCTCAAAAAAATAAATAAAATAAAATAAAACATGTACAAGAGGAAAATATGGTAGAATTTTTATAATCTGGATGTGAGGAAGATCTAAGCTAGTCCTAAAATTTAATCATCATAAGGGAAAACTGGACATTTGATTGCATCAAAATCCAAGATATTTGTATGAAAAAAGAAACATAAAGAAAATACAAACTAGAAACATATTTAAAAGTCACATCAGAAAAGGCCTATTTCTCCAGTGTATAGAGTGCCTATATATACATCAATGAGATAAATGCACGAAGGCCATGACAGATAATTCATATATAATGAAATATAAATATGGGGCATTAATTCAGAGAATAACTTAGTCATTAAGAGCACAGGCTCAGGAGCCAGACTGCCTACTAGGCTTGAATCCCAGCTCACTATCAGTAGTTGCATAACCTTGGGCAAGTAGTTCCCTTCCCCCCTCTTACATTTCATGTCTATGAAAAAATAATAATAACTACTTACCTCATGGAGTCACTGAGTTTATTAAGTTAAAAATATAAAACACTTAAAACAATGCTTGGCACACAAGAAATAGTCAATAGTTGTTATTGTTTTTATATATTAAATAAATAAAAATCAAGAAACAATGAAATACTGTTTTTATTCAACACAAGAGAAATGTTAGTTTTACAAGTTTTACATTATAGAAAACTGTATGAAAACATGGCCTCATAAACTTTTGGTAAGAGTATAAATTAGTATAAATGTTTTTAAAGACAATTGGCACTATCTATCAAAATTATAAATGCATTTGCCACTGAACACAGCAATTCAACATCTTGACTTTAGGCTTCTGATAAACTCTGCTTATATACAAAGACATATACATGTAATAACAAAAGATCGGAAGTGATCTAAATTTCCATCAAGAAGAGACTGTCAAAATAAATTAGGATACACTCATAAAAATGGGATTCTTTGAAATCATTAAAAATAATAAAATAGAGCTATTTATGTGGTAAGAAAAATCTCTAAAAATAGTGGTGATGCACACTTATAGTCCCAGCTATTCAGGAGGCTGAGGAAGGAGGACAGCTTGAAACCAGGAAGTCGAGGCTTCGGTGAGTTGTGATCATGCCACTGCACTCCTGCTTGGGTAACAGAGTGATACTCTGACTCAAGAAAAACAAAAAACAAAAACAAAAAACCTCTAAGATTTGTTGTTACAGGAAAAAAAGCAAGAGTGGTTGTGTGTGTGCACATATATTTATTTACACATGTATATATGTACGCGTTTCAATTTTTGTTTTTTAAATTTTAAAAAGTGGGTGCTTGCATATGCATAGAATATTTCTGAAATGATGCAAAAAACTACTAGGGAGAGAGACTGGAAGTGCCTGATGTGGGAGAAATACTGTGCATTTTTATCCTATTGGAATTTTTTTTTTTGTCACATATAAGGTACTACTTTGAATTAAAACATATAATTATATTTAAAATTTCAATGGTTATGGAACTGTATATAGTAATATATGTAAATACACATTAATCTGTACCCATATTTAATTGAAAAATATAGCATGCAGTCACTTGAGAATTCATTGCATCGTGTGTGCTTGTATAAAAGCACAAATGGGCCAGGCCGGTGGCTCAAGCCTGTAATCCCAGCACTCTGGGAGGCCAAGGCGAGAGGATTGCCTGAGTCCAGAGGTTCGAGACCAGCCAGGGCAACTTGGTGAGACCTCATCTCTACAATATATCAAAAAAAAAAAAAATTAACTGGGTGTGGTAGTGCATGCCTGTAGTTCTGGCTACTTAGAAGACTGAGGCAGAAGGATCTCCTGAGTCCAGCAGGTTGGCTCTGGGGTGGCCGTGAGCATGCCACTGCACTCCAGTGACAGAGTAAGACTCTAACTCAATAAAATAAAATAAAATAAAAGAACGGATGTACTCTACCAGTGCAGAGAATACATTCACAAACAAATTCTTATACACACATACTCTTAATATGTTATGCACATGTAGATATTATTTGCAATCCCCCAACTGAAGGAAAATAAATGTTAGACTCCATCAAGAGATAATTTTCATAGGCTTTATGATTTAAAAGCCATGATTTTCATCTCCACTTAAATTTCAGAACCCTAGGAAAAAGCTCTTGATCTCTTACATTTTGACAACCCCACTAAATTACCCTTTCTAACCTGCCTCATCCTTAAACCCACTAACACTTCCTGACTTCTGACTTTTTTACCCTGAGCAAATAGTTTAGATTACCAAATAATCATAAATTTCTCCTGAAAAAGTAAGGACAACTAATAAAGAGTCAAGAGTCTGATTCTCTCAAAAACATTCCTTCTCAGCTGAAGCAATGTTGATGCGTGTGGATTTACTCTAAACCAAAAAAATAAAAATAGTTAATATTCGTTGATGTGCCACAATGTGCCAATGACTGCTTTAAGTTCTATGTGGATTACTTCATTCCTTAAAACAAACCTATCAGGTGAGTACTCTTATATATCCATTCTATAGATTTAAAAACTAAAGCACACAGAGCCTATCTGGTGAGCCAAAAATCAAATTTAGGAACCAGTGACTCCAGAGTCTCCTGGGAGTATCTTCAATACTTCCAAAATTCAACTACTTGTGAGACTATTTTATCATACCTGTGGACAGCCCCGCTCCGCAGAGTTACTTTTTCTGTGACCATTTGTAGTATATGATCCCACTGATTCAAGGCTTTTCTGGGGATGAGGAGACGAGAAGCTGGGTTTATGAGGTCTCCATTTGCAATCAAGCTAGAGAGAAAGGAGCCAAACCATTTGAAACAGTTATGCCTTTAAAACTACAAAACAAATTCCAAGCCTAAAGGAAACCACCAAGCCAATTTTAACTTAAAATGTAAAGACTTCCAACTTACAAGATAGTGCAAGGTTCCTCAAGTGCTTTTCTAAAGCGAGCTGACACATTGATCCTGCTGTGGATTACTGGTTTTACCTTTAAAAGCAAAGAAATATAAATCACTAAGCTTATATTAGTTTTCTTCCCCCCAGGAGGAAAATCTACATGTTTCCAGGAAACTGGCTGAAACCTGTTGTGCATTTGTTAAAATCTTGGTTTTTTTTCCCCACTGATATAAATGCTCTAAGCTCCCCTTCTATCAATATTACATGCCCTTAACAATGCTCTCAAGAAAAGAAAATTTTCCCCTAAACCCTGGGCATCCTGCTGTTGATCAGTGCCAAAAACAGAAACTGCAGACTATAATAGCAATTTTAAGGCAATTTTAAAACAACGCTTTCTGAAAACAACAATAAAATAATTCTATAAAACCCTAAGCTCTAAAGTGCCTTCACCTGAGGTACAACATTCTATGTTTTGTCAACGCTTATTTTCCATAATTGCACCTGCTTTCTGATGCCATGGTCCCCCAGCAAATGCCTGACCTCACTTACGTCTTAAGTCTAAGACTGATCCCATTACTTTTTTCAGGGCTCCCCATCCCCTATCCATCAGGCACACTCACACTAGCACCTGCAATAAGGGCTGCAGCCCTTGCCTCTGGGTAGGTCTGATCACCTTCCCCTCTCCTTGTGATTTTGGGGTTCAGTCTGCTGTTAGAGAGGACCACATGGCCCCGCAGGGAGCCTTCACCTGAGACCACTTTCAGCATCAAGCCATAAGCGCAAACTCAGTTCTGCTCAGCCAGCCCTCCACTCAATAGAGACCAAAGGGGTCAAAATCAAGATGGGGTATCAGCTTTCTAAAGGGATAGGGATCCTCCTTCTGAGGCCGGCAGAAAAGGAGAAAAGTGATGATGTGATGAGGTGAGTTGTGGAGGGAAGGAAGGTTGAAGGATTTTGTGCCTGTTGGTTTCTGTTTTCTTGAAGTTTGGAATGAAATGATCTGCTGAGACTGTGTGTCTGGAGTGGGATTTTAGGTATTAGCACAAGAGATAAGGATTTACATGATCTACTGTAAAAAATAGAAAGAAGAATAGACTTAAGTTTGTTTTAAAGAATGAAGTAATTCACATAGAGCTTAAAGCAGTCATTGGCACGTTGTAGCACATCAACTAATATTAACTATTTTGGGGTTTTTTTTGAGATTTAATTAAAAGATACCACAATTAGAGTAAAGTTGTAAAAATTTAATCACAATAACTTTTTCCATTTAAGTCCACAGGTTCTTGGCCTTACACTAACACTTACGATGATGTTGACTTTAAAATAAATGTTTAGGCAGGGTGTGGTGGCTCACGCCTATAATCACAGCACTTTGGGAGGCTGAGGTGGAAGGATCACTTGAGGCCAGGAGTTTGAGACCCGCCTAGGCAACAAATCAAAATCCCCTATCTCTACAAAAAAAAAAAAAAAAAAAAAACAGAAAAATTAACTGGGCGTAGTGGCACATGTCTATAGTCCCAGTTACTAAGGAGACAGAAGCAAGAGGATCACTTGAGCCCAGGAGTCTGAGGTTGTGGTGAGCTGTGATTGCACCACTGCACTCTAGCCTGATCAACAGAGTAAAACTCTTTCTCAAAAAAAAAAAAAAAAAGTTTAACAGTAATGCATTCACCTGAACAAAATTCAAGTGACTAAAATGGGCAAATAGTAAAAAGGAAATGTCCTTTCCACTCTTGTTCCCTAACAATAAGCTGCAACCAAAGTTAGCAACATTCCTTCAAAGATAGTCCATACATATACATGCATAATATTTTATGTAGTTTATATACATAAAAATTTTAAGCACAAGTGATAGCCTGCTATACCCATTCTTAGCACCTTGATTATTTGTATTCAATAATTAATCATGGAGATTGTTTCAAATTGGTACTTAGAATGAGGGCTGCAACTTTTTTTTTTAAGAGACCCAGGGTCTCTCTCTGTCACCCAGGTTGGAGTGCAGTGGTGCAATCATAGCTCCCCGTAACCTCAAATGCCTAAGCTCAAGAGATCCTCTCACTTCAGCTTCCTAGCACTACAAGTGCATGCCACCATGCCCAGCTAATTTTTTAATTTTTAAAAAATTTTTTATAGAGACGGAATCTTGCTCTGTTACTCAGTCTGGTCTCGACCTTCTGGGCTCAAGCAATCCTCTCACCTCAGCCTCCCAAATTTCTATGATTACAGTCATGAGCCATTGGGCACAGCCAGTTGCATTATTTTTTATATCAGCTGTCTATATTCCATTCCACAAATGTGTCATAGTTTATTGAACCTGTCCCTAGATGGCCCTTTGGATTGCTTCCCAACCTTTCCTGTTGCAAATAATACCATTATTAATTTCCTTGCAACTACATATTTGCATAAATATTTAAGTATATCCATAGAATAAATTAGCAGAATTGGTAATTTGCTGAAATAAAAGGTAAGTCATGTTTTTAAAATGTAATGGAATTAATTGCAAGCTTATTCCTGATCAATCCCAAGAGTGCTTGATTAATTTCATTCACAGTATAGAATAAGAAAATAAGTTCGATATTCAAGGAATGCAGTTTTGAGGCCAGGTCTGTGATTTACAATGTTCTTGGATGACTGCAAATCAAGCCTCCCACAGCATGGTTTGCTTGCTCTTAAGGCTTAGCATGACTTAGCTGCAAATGGGTCTTTGCATATGTGAAAGACAGAAAGATTCACATCTCTGCTAACAGTTTCTTCCTCTCAAAACTCTTCCTACCTCTGAAAGATAAATAGACTGCCTCCCCAACCACCGGATGGAAAGCTGCTGCCCACATCCCTACTTCTCTATTACTCCTCCCTGCCTCATTTTGGCTTTCCCAGATATATAATAGGTAATATGTCAGATGGTTTATCACGATCTGACATATTACCTATTATATTTGCTTGGTTTTTAATTGCCACCCCAACTGTTGCTTCTGAGCTGCCCTCAATATTACCTAGTGATGCACTCAGTACATACCTCATACTCATTTGTCATTGCTTCAATGTGTGCCTGTCTTACCATACCCACCTCAATGGTTTAAAACCTTGTTGGGTTGTTGGATTAAAGTTGAGAGTGAATAAGGTATATAGACAAATAACTTTAAAAATCTTATTGAGTTGTCTAAAATACACATTTTGTTTTAGAGTATAAATGGCTACAAACAATATATTGAAATTCATAAATACATGATTGCTAAAATAATTATGTAATTTTATTCTGAGTAAATGTTATTGCTTGAATTACATCAAACCATCTGTTTTGAATAATAGTTGTTTTCTTCATTTTGTATGCAAAAATATTCCCCAAATGTTCATAATTAACCAGTTGAATTGAAGACCAATCTTAAATACATATGCCTTTGAGTTACTGTAATTAAAATAACCAAGTTATTGTTTTCAGGTACACAAATAAAAAAATCTGGAAAAGTACTCAAAGTAATATATCTAAATTATAAAATAAAAAATGTAAGGCCATTATATAAAATGATTAGCACTTTTTGAAAAAATGCCAGTTTTTATTTAAAATGTATGTTTCTAACTGACTTTTTTTTTTAATCATGCTGTCACTCTGTCACCCAAGCTGGAGTACAGTGTATGATCATGGCTCACTATAGCCTCGACCTCCTGGGCTCAGGCGATCCTCCCCCATTCGCTTCTGGAGTAGCTGGGACTACAGGTGTGTGCCATCACACTCAGCTAATTTTTTAATCTTTTTGTACAGATGAGGTCTCACTCTGTTGCCCAGGCTGGTCATGAACTCTGGGCTCAAGCAGTCCTCCCACTTGGGTCTCCTAAAGTGCTGGGATTATAAGCATGAGTCACTGTACCCAACTTGGCATTTTAAATAATAACAAATCATACACACACACACAAATTAAAATAAATTAACTGAGTATAATGGGAGCTTTTCTAGAGCCCTAATCAGGGATGAAGTTTTGATCAGTTGGTGGTAATCTAGAGATACTATGTCTTTATTTTGTTTTAATCTTATTTTATTATAGAGATGTGGGGTACGAGTGAGGATTAACTACATAACAGGGATACTACATCTTTAGGTAATGGGAAACATAATAATAAATTATAATATTTAAAATTTTATCAGTTTTCTTACTAGCCCATATACTTCCCCTTGCCCTGTGAAAATAAGTAGTATTTTAAATATGAAAATAATGTTAAGTATGAACACACAGTTACGAGAAGATGGACAGCTAGGGATGAAGTATAAGGTATTCTCACTCAGGGTGGGTCTCACTGGCAAGCAGATTGACCAGTGTTAATTGTGTAGTCCATGACTATGAAACCAAATCAAATAAAAAGGTATCTGCAAAACTCAAAATTTCATTTTGTACACAGAAAAGTTAATGCTCCTGGCTGGCTTTATCTGTTGGTGAAGGAATTAACAGCAAGTAAAAGCAAGATATGCTGATGAATGACCTCTTGCCTTGATTCTGCACTGGATTCAACATTGTTTTAGAAACCCCAGACTATTATTAGAGTGTTGAGAAATGAATTAGCCTAGTGAATTAGAGGGGTCAGTCCGGAACAAGCTGGAGAGGCTGGCAAAACCCTCAGTTCTACCTCCTGAGTGTAGATTAGATAGATGATAGAAAGATAAGTAGACAGATAGGATGATGATGATGATGAAGTTAGATAGATAGATAGATAGATAGATAGATAGATAGATAGATAGATAGATTCAAAAAAAGTTGTTGGAAGTATTTCCAAAGTCAAAGGTGGCAAAAGTGACTTGACCATGCTTACCCTGCTAGAATGAGGTGAACTAAGAGTCTAATGCAGTATTTGAATACAAATCACATGCTCTTTTCAATACATTATTCTGTCTCCAGTATCTTATTTAGATTGTGTTTATGTCACAGTCATATAAAAATAAAATGTTTCATGTGAACCTGATATGACTAAGTAAGTAATTTAAGTCAAGTTCACAAATTCCACATGACAGTAGGTCAAGATCACAGCTGGGTCAACATTCAAGTTAAAACCTGGACAAATCTGTTTACTATGAAAAATAAATTCAATGAAACTAAAATTGTTGCTTTGAAAATATATATTTTGAATAACAAGAACAAAGTTGATAAACCGAGTAACTGATAAAGTTCTGAATTCCAACACTGAGCACCTAAAACTTTTTACATGAACCAATTCAGTACCTCACACCTCAATTTTTTTTATCTGTAAAGGTAAGAATAATCCTCCTAAACTAGCCCAAAGGGATGCTCCATGAACTAATCAGTGAAGCGGCAGTATCACTCCCTAAGGCTGTTAAACCGAATGCTTCAGAAAATGCACCTACCTCTAATCTCAGCATTCACCATCTCTTGAGACCATGGACCAGTGAGGAAATGATGCTGCTAAATGATACCATCACAAAAATCTAATGACCACTAATCTCTTGTAAAAAACTGATTATACAATTTAAAAGCTCAATTTTTAATACCTTTTATATATATATATCAGATTTGTATGAGTATTCATAAGATAACTTAGGCATTTAGAGAAAAAGATGTACTTAAAATTACTTAAAATATAAGCCAATCTATACAAAGAAGCTTCAATTCTATTTTCCTTATTGTGTGGATTTAAGAAAAAGTGGGTTTTCAAAATGGAAATCTTTAAGAAAACTGTGTTACTACTTAACAAATATGGTACACAGCATCAAAGAAAAAAATTAAGTCCTTTACAAAATATTTAATCAATTTTCACCATTTTTTGATAAATGAGAAGGACCAAACTTTTTTTTAATGCCAGAGTTGGCCAGGTGCCATGCTTACACCTGTAATTCCAGCATTTGGGAAGGCAGAGGCGGGAGGATTGCTTGAGCCCAGGAGTTCGAGACCAGCCAGGGAAATATAGCAAAACCTTGTCTCTACAAAAAATAAATAAGCCGGGTTCGGTGGCTCAGCCTGTAATCCCGCGCCTTTGGGAGGCTGAGGTGAGTGGATTGCCTGAGCCCGCGGGTTCGAGACCCACCTGGGCAAATTGGCGAGACCTCATCTCTACAATAAATCAAAAAAATCAGCCGGGTGTGGTAGCGCGCGCCTGTAGTTCCAGCTACTCGGAAGGCTGAGGCGGAAGGATCGCCAGAGCCCAGCAGGTCGAGGCTGCGGTGGCCAGGAGCGGCCACTGCACTCCAGTCTGGGCAACGGAGTGAAACTCCAACTCAAAAAAAAAAAAAAAATTATAAGCATTGTGTTTCATGATTGTATCAGGTGGCTATTACATTATCTCTGAATTAATGTATTTTGATCTAGCTTTTTAAAGACACCTGTAGACTGGTTAATGTAAATCTGTTTAGATAAAAGCAAATAATATACTTGTGAATGTAGAATATTGCTTTTTTTTTGAACTCGGAATAAACTAAAAAGATAATTCCTTGTTAATGTTATGAAGTTTGATTCAATTTTTCTTTGACATCTTTTGCAGTGGTGTCTCTTTCTCTCCAAGGGTATCACTGTTCCCTGCTGTCAGTGGAAAGCATTGAAACCTCTAGAAATTCCTTGCTGGCCACAGCTTTCAACAGTTATACAAAATAAGCACCAAACTATAGTACTCTGGGGACTCTAATGAAACTGATTCGATCTCCCACCTTCCAATCTACAAAGCAACTCTAAAAGGGATGATTGGCAAAGAAACAGCATATGAGTAGTTTCCCGCTTGACAGGTCAAAAATGCCTTCACACATACAAAGTCAATATGTTATTTTATCATTCTTCTTGAAATGATTGGACATTTTTTTCAATAAGCCACAGAAAATACAAAATGTTCAATATTTATTATTTGTATATAAACTGTAATAAAATGTACAAAGGATTAATAATGTATTGGTCCAAGAGACATTTTCTTACATACAAGCATGTACAGAGTACCATTTCATCTGAACACTATAATATATTCTGAGTTAGACACATATCTCAAACATATGTCTTTTTTTGTTCTTTTCTAAGAAAATCTCTTTTCTGACTTGGGCTACTCACTGGGACTTCTTGCTTTACTAAACATAACAGCACAGCCAAGCAAAACTAAGTGGAAGAAAGAGAAATAAAATTCTACTTTTTTATCGTTGAATTGAGTTTCTGACATTTTCAGTGGAAATTTTATTGTTAAAATGCTTTAAGTGATATTTGTGTGAAAAGCAAAATAAATCCACAGCATTTGATGTATCTTAAATAGCACTTTGACAATTGGCATTTTATTAATTTTATCTTTGCAATTCAAACGTATTCATTAACGCATCCACTTACATATTGATTGAATGTTACTGTATGCAAAGAACATGCTAGGTTCTGCAATTGCAATAAATAAAATAAAATGACAACTTTTACTCCTAAAGCACAAAGATTATCTATCATATACAGTGTAATTTAAACCAAAATTAAGATGATTAACGCAAATTGAAATTGAAGTAAACTTTTTTCAGACTATAGAAACAAATAACAATGTATTTAAAATAGTGTCACCAAACAACCTACCCTAAGATGCTTTGTTTAAGTGGTAAGATCCCAGGTGAAGTATGTAGGTAGCCACAGAAGAAATGAGGACTGCTTAATTATGGTCCAATTCTAAAGTAGACCAGAAAATAGACAGTTGATAGAGAGAATGCAGATTAACATGTGGTTCTTATTATTTTATAAATATGTCTCTTGATAAAAACAAGACTGTCAAAGTGGAGACTGGAGAAACAGTGATTACTAAATTACATCACCAAGAAACTGCGTCTTAATGTGCTTAATTTCTTGTTTCTATTTTTATTTTATTTTTTAACTTCTTATTTCAATGGCTTTAAGGGGGCACAAATGATGTTTGGTTAAATGGATGCATT
Organism: Tarsius wallacei; assembly: GCA_963574415.1. NCBI lineage: Eukaryota > Metazoa > Chordata > Mammalia > Primates > Tarsiidae > Tarsius > Tarsius wallacei. The sequence continues at coordinate 4,427 of CAUYQG010076891.1, read as the reverse complement.
GTACCATGGCAAAGAAGTCTGAACTTTAAGTGTATCCTCCACCCCACCTATGCACACTGTTCCTGAATTGCATCCCTTCCCCCTCCTCTGAATGCCCCCTTCTGAATCTTCACTGTCCATTGTATTGTCTTTGCAGTTCCTTAATTTAGCTCCCACTTGTAAGTGACAGCATGTAGTGTTTGATTTTCTATTCCTGCATTACTTCACTTAGGATGATGGTCTCCAATTCCATCCATGTATCTGCAAGACATTATTTCATTCCTTTTTATGACTCTGATCAGTTGATTGGCATATAGTTGTTTCCACATTTTTGCAATTGTGAGTTGTGTTGTGATGAACGTATGAGCTCAGGTGGCTTTTTTGTATAATGATCTCTATTTCTTTGGGTACATACCAAGTAGTGAGATTGCTGGATCAAGTGGTAGATCTATTTTTAATCAAACTCTACTCTGAATTAAAAACCTGAACAACAACAACAAAATATAGAGAGAGAGAAAGAGTGAGAGAGAGAGACAGAGAGAGAGAGAGAGATTTTAGAAGGTGTTTCAGACAAGTAGTCTAATATGAAGTATTTTTCTTACTCCAATTCAATCTTATTTCCAATGTAGTACTAAGATTATCTATTAGTGGTAAGCTCCTTTGACCCCATTGCATGTTAAAAGAAAGAGGAGAAAATGATGATACTTATTAGAAGGTAAAGATAAGGCAAAAATAAAGCAAATGCTGATGAAGAGCTTAAGACAAAAGGCACACAAATGAAAAAGAAGCAGAAGGACAGAATAGAGTTGTTTATGACTTCAAAGAAAACATGAATGAACAGATCTGTCAGCATTCACACATGCACTCATTCACATGCACAACAGTCACAAATGCAAATGCATGACTAAAACAAGTGAAATACAAAATATCTGATGAAAACATGGCTTTGGGTAAGAAAAAACATGAGCTCTTCTGCCAAGTATCTCCCCTTACAAAAGTAATAAATGACACACATATGTAATATATCTTCTTTGAGGATGTCATATTTTCTCTCTCAGGAATACTCATCTGCTAATGAAAAACTTACTCAGACGTGATCCAGCCTCATGAAATATTTCTCATCCTCAGACTCCTTTACAAAGTCTCATTTGCTGTCTGCCAGCACCAAGAGAAGTCTTCTTTCCATTTGAATTCTTGACACACAATTAAAGTGCCTTAGGGTCTATAAGACAGAGATTGTGACTTAAAAGGCTTTATATCTTCTTTTCTCAGAGGAGTGTCTAAAACTGTTACAGTAGATGCTCAATAAATGATAATTGAATTGAAAACATAGATAAAATTTTAATAAAATAGCAGTTACATAATTTTCCAAGCCTGATGGATTTTTTCTCTTACCTCCTGAGGAGATTGAGGAAGTATTTTCATCATATTTTAGCAAGAAGTACAGACAATCACAGAACAGATAATATTGTTATAGTCAAAAAGTGAAAATTAATAGCTAAGAAAAAAATCTTATAATATATTAAGTCATATAGTAGTCAAACTAATTTTTCTATTAATTTTACACTAAAAAATTATTAAAATTGTTATTGATATAGCTTTGTTATTTGACCTGATCAAAGCAAGTGATTTCATATTTATCAATCATAATGTATTTTTGACCAGGAACTAAAGAGATAAAATATATATATATATATATATATATATAACTATTTCTAGAAATATATTATAAGTGAAGTTCTGACATAAAAGAAATGTATAAAATCAGTCTTGCAAAGAAACTTGAAATATATATATATTTATTTATTTTTTTATTTTATTTTATCGCCCAGGCTGGAGTGCAGTGGCACGCTCACAGCCACCCCAGCATTGACCTCTGGGCTATGGCAACCCTTCCGCCTCAGTCTTCCAAGTAGCCAGAACTACAGGCACGCACTACCATGCCTGGCTAATTTTTTTATTTATTGTAGAGATGAGGTCTTGCCAAGTTGCCCAGGCTGGTCTTGAACCCACGGGCTCAGGCAATCCACTCACGTTGGCCTCCCAAATTGCTGGGATTACTGACTGAACCACTGAGCCCAGTCAAAACTTGAAATATTATTCATGTAAATATCACAAAAAATTTTCTCACTTTGCCATGAAACTTTGTGCTTTTTTTAAATGACATTTATGATATGAGGGAACATTAGATTCTTGGTTATATGACAAAATACTTTATTTTCATTTAATTTATATTTATAACAGTATGGTTTAGACATAATTTTTAAAAGTTAATTATATTCACAAGGCTCAAAAAAAGCTCTATTTTCCCACATGTCACTTCTTTTCAGTTTCCTCCTCAGAGCTGCAAACATTTTAAATTCATTCAGTAGTTTATTCTGCTTTTTTTCCTACATATTTTAATGGCATCTTTATACTGATAAATGCTATAATTTCTAGAATTATCTATTTATTTTATATCAAATAATCTGATCATTTTGTTCTTTCACAACTGATACCCCTCCATTACATCCCAATAAAAATGTGTGTTGATGTGCTTTTTGTTCCCATTTCCCTACTGCTGTCATATAATTTTAGGTTAAGTCAGTATGTGTTTACAAATACTAAATTTGCCTCCCAAAACTGAAGTATGTCATATTCTTTTTTTTCTAGTTCAACATTATTTTTTTTGCCAAGAGTTCATAGTATGCTGTTTTTTGGATTTTTCATAAATAGCATAGTTTCAAACTCAAAATCTAAAACAAACTTGCAATAAAATTTTCTTTCTTTCTTTTTTTTTGTTTTTTGAGTTTGAGTTTGAGTTTCACTCTGTCGCCCAGACTGGAGAGCAGTGGCACGCTCCCGGCCACCGCAGCCTCGACCTGCTGGGCTCTGGGGATCCTTCCGCCTCAGACTTCCCAGTAGCTGGACTAAATCATTTTTGATTTATTGTAGAGGTGCGGTCTCACCAAGTTTCCTGAGCAGGTCTCAAACCTGTGGACTCAGGCAATCCACTCACCTTGGCCTCCAAAAGCGCTGGGATTACAGGCCAAGCCACCGAGCCCAGTCAGCAATTAAACTTTCAACAGTTAACAGTCACAGAACAATTTATGCTTCACTTTTTCAATGGATATATCCCTCTGTGTCTCTCAATTCTGCTGCCCTCATCTAGACTGAACTGCACCATAACTTACTTTTCAACTTTGCTATAGCCTTCCTCTTGACACTAGGAACTCTCATCCCCTCTATTCTAAAGTCAACCTCTCTTTCCTTTCTCCCATACCCCTCTGCATCTTTGTTTATCCCATTATTATAGTTGATGTAGTTATTCCCAATAACTAGAATAGTAAATGTTTTGGAAAGGTTCTTCTGAAGATTTTTTGGTTACTTTGATCCTCAAATAGTGGTTCATTGGATATAGTAAGCTATATTAAAAAGCATTTTCCCTGTGAATTATGAGGTAAACTTCTAGACCTCCGATGCTGTGGCCAATTGGTTTTATGAAATTCCTGATCCTTCTGTATAAACTCTTTCTTTTCACATCCCACCTGCAGAACTTTTAAAACCTTTCATTTGTCTGTGTTCAAAAAAATGCAATAATGATGTGTTGGCATGGACTTTGTTTTAATCTATTTCCTTCAGTACCTCCGTGTGCATGTCTATGTTCTTTATTTCCAGGGAATATTCTTGTATTAGCTCCTTGATTGTCTCCTCTCCCCCATTTCCTCTACTAACAGTATATATTTTTAATAGTTAACTCTCTCAATCTTTATCTCTTTCATGTTCATTTTCTAATTATATCACTCTGGTGTACTTTCTAGCAGATCTATCTTGAGACACTTCTATGAGGTCTAAATGTTCTATTTTTAGAACATGCTCTTTTTTTATGAAAGTAATATCTTATTTTACTTACATTTCTTAGGATATCAACTATTGGGTTTATTGTAGTATATTTTCCTGCTATATGCACTGTTTCATATTTATTGTTTTCTTTAAGTTTTTGTTCTTTCATTGGTTGTTGGTTCATTGATGCGTGCTTTGGTTTGTTTTTCCTATTAGAAGGTTTCTGAAAACTTCAGTTTGTACTTGAAAATTCAAAATATCTAATTGTGACATATTCATAAGTTGCAGGGAATCTGTGAACATGGCTGGGGTATATTGACTAGAAGGCTGATGTTTAAGATGCTGGGCAGCCGGGCTCGGTGGCTCAGCCTGTAATCCTGCGCCTTGGGAGGCTGAGGTGAGTGGATTGCCTGAGCCCGCGGGTTCGAGACCCGCCTGGGCAATTTGGTGAGGCCTCATCTCTACAATAAATCAAAAAATTAGCCGGGTGTGGCAGCGCGCAACTGTTAGTTCCAGCTACTTGGAAGGCTGAGGCGGAAGGATCGCCGGAGCCCAGCAGGTCGAGGCTGCGGTGGCCGGGAGCGGCCACTGCACTCCAGTCTGGGCAACAGAGTGAGACTCCAACT
>CAUYQG010076888.1:0-14702 GCA_963574415.1 Tarsius wallacei | reverse complement strand
AAAAAAACCTGTCTTTAAGTTCTGAGATTTTTCTTCTGCTTGATCTCACCTATTTTTGAAGCTCTCAACTTTTTTATTTTATTCATTGAATTCTTCAGTTCCAAAATTTTTGCTTAGCTCTTTTTTATATCTATATCTTTGGTAAATTTCTCATTCATTTTCTAAATTGTTTTTCTGATTTTTTTGTATTGTTTATCTGTGTTTTCTTGTATGTCACTAAGCTTCTTTATAATTATTGTGAATTTTTGGCATTGCATAAATTTCTTTTTGCTAGAGAACTATTGTGTTCCTTTGGATGTGTCACTATCCTTGTTTTTGTTTTTTCATTTGTGTGTGTGTGTGTGTGTGTGTGTGTGTTCTTACTTTGCTTCTTCCAATTTTTTGGTTGGCTTTTATAGAAAAATACTTTTTTTCTGAATATAACTATCTGTGGTGTTGGTTATTTAGGTCACGTTATCTTTAATCTGGGTATTGTCTATATCTATCTATCTATATCAGTGTAGTCTCATATGATTTATTTGGCTGAAATCAGCATCAATGTTGCCTGTGGTTTCCTCAGTATCTTAGGCTATATTTGTTAGTGGATGCTGTGTTGAGATTTTCCTGGGAATGAGAATGTTAGGTGGGCCTGTCAATGGGTGAATCTAGCTGGTTGCTGTGCTTTTCTCTCCTTCCCTGCCTTGGGAAATCTTGTCATTTATCGTTGAATTCCAGTGTTTTCTCTTAGATGTCTAGTTGAGGTATAATTATCTATCCTCTTTTCTTTTCTTTTCTTTTCTTTTCTTTTTTTGTGGAAGAGGTGAGTGCCAGATGCCTCTAGTCAGCTATCTTGAAGCCCCTCTCAGTCATGCTTTAAACTATAAATTTGAATGCTAAAATGATGTCCTCATGAGCATCCTAATTAGACTAGGAAAGCCTGACATATGGTGAATTTGGAATAAGAATCTTTGGAGTAAAATAATGAAGAATGTCAAAATTAAAATGTCGAACAACAGGACCAATAGAATGCCTAACTCTCCAGAAGTCTTCTTTCTTTTATACAAGGATCTATTAATCAATTCTTTTCTAGAACTATTTAAATAGTTATAGATATACCTAAATGTACTGCTATAGAGCTCACATATTTCAATTATATTTATCAGGATACCACTGGAGACATTGTCAAATCCTTTGGAAACATTAGCTACACTCTGTCAATGACCTTTCTTTGAGTTCCCAGTATAATAACTAATATCAGAAGAGTTTAAAGGTCTCATCAGAAATGCAGCTGAGCTGCTGACTATGCTAGGACATTGGGAGAAAATGTATGTCTGGCATGGACCTTTGGGAATACGTGTTTAAAGCCTATCTACTTTGGAAATGAAAGTGCTAAACTTTACAAAATCTCAGTTATGTGAATCCTATCTCCATCCTACAATCTTCTTTCCCCCATCACCCTATTCATAAAACACAGGTATCCTGTTTGCCTTGTATTGTAAATGGTGACTCTAACTTTTGAATAAATGCATTGGACTTTTGGCCATTGCACTCCAGTCTGGGCTACAGAGTGACACTCCAACTCAAAAAAAAAAAATTAAAAATCTGATAATCTTTGAAAATATTGGTAAAATAAAACTTATGCCAAAACTCATTTAATTAAAAAAAAATCAATCTACTCTGACAAGAGGATTCATTGGTGTCTCTGTGCCTCCAATAGTCATGTGCTTATGCTGTTTGCTGACACACAATTGCATTTTTGACACTTTAGTATTTTGTGTTCTTTTACATTTTATGCTTTGACCTTGGTTTTAATTAAATTATGAATATATTTTTATATGTAAGACCTCTTCTCTGGTTTTAAATCAGAAGCAGAAAATCAGACACCAAAAAATGTTATCCTGGGACAGTGATATGTTGGTTAGCATGTTTATGTTTAACTCTGTAACAGTAATAAGCAAGAACTCAAGGGAACAGAAAAACACATCACATGGCATGAGAAAAGATCATGACCATGTATTGATTATGTTGACACAACAACAAGACAGAATACATTACCTCCCATGAATCTGTAGGTTGAGGAATCAGCTAGAAGTGATCATGAAGACAGCATTAAGGGTGAGTGTGGATCTTTAAGAGATTGACTTCAAAATGTTAAGAAACACTTGGTGAAATATATCTGAAATGTCTATGGTAAAAAAGTTTATTTGACAAATTGATTAAGATAATACCTGATGAAAAATGTAGTTTTGAGCAAAGTCACAATATTAATAAATAGCATGGCACTGGTGCCAAAGTTTTAGAAACATCTTAATAATACTGAGCAGAGAACACCAAAAGAAAATGCAAATAAAAAATTATGTTGACTCTACTTGAGTGTAAAACAGGCATAACCAGAAATATGTTTTCTTACTGGTTCAAAAGAATATTGTACTAGCCATGTGAACACATGGCAGATCAGTATGACTAGAAAAAAAACTTTAAAATGTTATTTTTATGGATGAGAATATTTCCTTCATTGTGACATCTGTACCATGATCATTACACACATGATTAGCAAATATAAACATATTTTAAAGGGTAAGCCTGTGGTAACAGAGGTTGATGCATTCAAGATTTCCTAAAAGCATTCAGTTTGTAGGACAGTATAATTTACTGTTGCATATTCTTAGAGTCATGTCAATAAATCAGTAGTAACAAGTGCATGGCATGGCTATCAAACTAGCAATGATGTTTGAAAACCCCTGCTGATGGCGACCTTAAATGATCCTTTTGCATGACTATAAGAAATTATATCAGACCTCATCACTCAGACTAAAGTGAATCAGCTAAGAGTATAGAAAAGTTAGATTTAAAAAGCACTTGTCTATTACCTAAATGATGTGAACATTGTATAAATGTTTAAAATTTTCATAGAATATGGGGAGAAATGTCTTATCGGTTAAGTTATGCCCATAAATGACATACATTTATCAATGAGAAAGAGATTACAGTGGCTTACATAGTTCAGTGAAAACTGCTTAGAAACCCATGGCAATGAGACAGAAAGATATGGAAGTTTTTAATCAGACCATCCATAACGAGGTTTAACACTGTTAAATAATCTGCGGTGTGGTTTTGTCATTTGAGAAACTTGCTCCCACCATCAGACATCCAACTTCAGTCTCATTATAACCATAGTCAAACTGAGGTATCCTCTTTTCCAAGGCATGCTAATGTAGCAAAAACTCAGTATATGTATATATGTACAGGTGTTGAAATTTTGCTAAAGTGTTTCATAAAAAGAAATAAGCTGAGTTTATGGTCTATATTGATGTTTTCAAGATGTAATTACTAGAACCAACAGCACCAGCATCACCATAACATCATAAGAAGGCAAATACCAGGGTCTTACCCAGACCTACTGAGTCATGCACTCTGAAGTTGGTGCCCAGCAATTTGTCTTTTCACACAGCTTTGAGTGATCCTGGTATGTGCTTTCATTTGGAAACCTCTGGTCTGTATTTATTTCATTATTTCAACAATCAGTGACTACTATTTAAAAAAAGAAGCATGCGCAAGCAATAATATGATATACACAATGGAGACCCCCAAACGCAATTTATTTATAAAAATTATATATTAATTCTTACATGTTTAAACTTCAGTCCTTCAAAGTACTCTCCATTGTATGCAATACACCCATCAAGACACTTTTTTCCATGGCTCAGAACAGTTTTTGAACTCATTGCTTCTGCCGATAATTTGTTTCACCTCTTCTACGTTGGTAAAACTTTTCCCTTTGAAGACTTTTTTCCATCCAGCAAAACCCAATCAAGTCGCTAGGGTGAGATCAGGTGAATAAGGAGGGTAGGACACAGGGGTCATGCTGTTTTTGGTAAAAAACTGCTGAATACTCAGCATGATGTGAGCAGGTGTGTTTGTAAGTCACCCATCATGAAATAGACAAATGGGTTGAAAGAATCTTCAACAACAACAACAACAACAACAACAACAACAAAATCACTGAAGTGGAATACAGCCTCTCACAGCAAAGCTACTATCTGGTATGCTAATGCCAATGAGTTCCTAGAACACTTACCTAGCAGGTGAAGACTGTAATACAAGGGGCCCATCCTTCAAAAAAGAATTCTGCTTTTTGGGGGGTTCCCTCGTATTCTTTGCTTATTCTATTTAGTGTGAATATACATGTTTCACTGCAGAAGTAGTTATAATTTGGACATTGGGTGGTGTCCTAAGTTTTATTAAGATTGTTACATAATGATATATGATGATGATATATGATGATATATACATATCATATCTTCTAAAAATAAACACAAAATCTTTATCCCATAACTTGTTTATTCCAACAGTTCGGACAAGAGATCGTGCGCCTGTTCAGTGATACCGTAGACCAATGAATATTTTTACAAAGTTTTGCTAGCTTAACTTTGGGAATGACTAGAAATAGAATCGCTGATTCAAAGGCTATATGTATTTGTGTTTTAAAAGATAATGGCTAACTTCCCTATAGTAGCTGAACATCTTTACTTTCTTACAGCAACATAGACAATGTAGTTTATTTTCCTATATCCTCAATAACAGTGAAGTATTAGGCTTCCCAGTGTTTGTTCATCTGATAGGTGAAAATAGCCTCTTATTAGAGTGCTAATTTTCATTTTTCTTATTATGACTGTGTTTAATCATCTCTGCTCTTGTATTTACTGTACTGTGAACCTACAGCCCGTGTCCTTTGCCTATTTTCCTAGGTGTGTATCAGAGCTACAACTGCATGTATTTAAAAGATCACCATTCATCATCATAATTATGAATGTTTCTCAATTGTTGTAGTTCACAATCTATTTGGTGTATGAATGTTTGTCCTACAAAAGGTTTTGTGACTTTTATGTGGTTAAATTGCGCAGATTTATTTTTGTTTTTATGCTTCTTCTATGTTATTCCTAGAAAAGTCTTCCTAACTCAGGGGTTAAATATAATTCTTCTGTGTTTTCTTCTATTACCTTTTATTGTTTTATGTTTTCAGGTAAACATTTTATCTGTTTTGAACATTTCCTAGTATAGAGGTGAGGAATTGATTTAACTTTATTATTTTTCCAAATGAAAAATAGTTTTCATATGCTACTTATTGACATTTTTACCCTGATGGATCCGTGACGTATAATTAGTGGGCTTTTTAAATAAACTTGTTTATATTTTTAAGCTTTCCTATTCTGATTTCTTGGTTTGTCTATAGTGTGGCAACGCCTCATTATTTTTAAGGTTTCATGGTAAATCTTAATACTTTCTATGGATGGTTTTCGGTACCATCTTTTGTTTCACATCATCTCCAGCATTTGTCTTTTTCAAAGCTTTCCAACTTTCCTTTTATCACTCTGTCACCTAGGATGAAGTGCAGTAGTATGCTCATGGTCACCCCAGCATTGACCATCCGGACTCTGGCAATCCTTCTGCCTCAGTCTTCCAAGTGGCCAGAACTACAGGCATGCACTACCATGCTGGGATAATATTTGATTTATTGTAGAGACAAAGTCTTGTCATGTTGCCAGGGCTGGTCTCAAACCCACTGGCTCAGGCAATCCACTCACCTCAGCCTCCCAAAGTGCTTGGATGAAAGGCTGAGCCACTGAGCCTGGCTGTTTTTTTTTTTTTTTTTTTAACTTTATCTTAAAATTCAGGGTTCTTTTTTCACTTAATGTTTTTTATTTTACGATTCAAAGTGTACACATGCAGGTTTGTTACATAGATATATTGTGTGATAAATGAGGCTTGGGCTTCTATTAAGCCTGACACTCAGGTGGTAGACCTGGTTCCCAGTGAGTAGATTTTCTTCTTCTTTTTTAAAATATATTTTAAAAAGATGTGTGGTACAATTCAGGGTAAGGTATATAAATGTTCATGATGCAGGTACCCTTGTTAATGAGGTGCCCCACCTTTCCCTGGCAGTTTCCCATTACTGCCAATCCTTTTCTTATAGTATTATGATAATTGTTCAAGGTGTGCTTATGAGAGAGAACATGTGATACTCAGTTCCTTGTTTCTGTGATAGCTCACTCAGCATTATAGACTCTAACTCCATCCAAGTTGCTGTGAGGGTCATCATTTTATCCTTCTTTATGACTGCGTAATATTCCGTCGTGTATGTGTAGCACATTGTTTTTATCCAGTCTTTTGATAGGCAGCATGGCTGGTTCCATGTTCTTGCTATTGTGAACAATGCTACAATAAACATGCGTGTGCAGGTATCTTTTTCATAAAGTGATTTGAGTTCCTCTGGGTATATTCCCAGTAGGGGGATTGCAGTGTTGTATGGAAGGTCAATTTTTAGATCTTATAGGAATTGCCAAATTGTTTTCCACAGAGGTTTATTAGTTTAGTTTACACTCCCACCAACAGTGTAGAAGTGTTCCCTTTTCCCCCTATACTCTCCAGCATTTGCTGTTTTTTGTTGTTGTTGATGGCCATCCTGACTAGAGTTAGATGGTCTCCCAGTGTGGTTTGAATTTGCATTTCTTTGATGACTCCTGAAGTTGAGCATTTTTTCATGTATCTGTTGGCTGCTCAAATGTCTTCTTTTGAAAAGTGTCTGTTCATATCTTTTGCCCACTTTGTAATGGGGCTGTTTATAGATTTTCAACCCTGACTTCTCTTCCTCTCTCCCCACTTTAGGAGTGCCCCAGTGTCTGTTCAGTTTGCCTGGTGAAATAATACTTGCTGGCAATTATTTTTCTGGGATTATTATTCATGTGTTAATTAACTTAAGATAAAATTTACATTATATTGTGTCTCCTAAAAAAAAAAACAAGCCTTTATATTTTCACTTGTTTACATTCAGTAACTATCATTTTGATATGAAAATTCTGATTTTGAGTCATCTCCTTTCAGGAGAGAAACCCTATTTAATCACGTACTTTATTATTTTAATGTGCCTCTGGGTTGTGATGCTAATACTTTTATTTCGGACTTGGCTTTAATAGTCACAAGAGTGATGGATATTCTTTTCGGTGAAGTGTTTCTGGGACTTGACTTAATCAGTGTAATGCTACCTTCACAATAATTTAAAAGTTGTATTCATTAAAACAATCTGAATAGCATAAAATCATCCACTCTATAAAAGTGTGAAAAATTACTTGCCTCCTTTACTAGTTTTTATGATAGCTGCATAAGATAACCAGTATTTGATTTCTGTTGGCAAGTATTATTATACCTATTTTTGAACTGTGAATGAAATCAAAGAGTATGAACTATTTTTGTGTTTGGCTTCTTTACTCAGCATTGTTTCTGGAGATTTGTTCAAGTAGTTTAATCTATAGTAGTTTATTATTTTATAATACTGTATACTTTCCCTTTTTTTTTTTTTTTTTTTTTTTTTTAGTTGGATTAAAAAAATTTCGCCCAGACTGGAGTGCAGTGGCCGCAAACGGGCACCGCAGCAACAACCTGCTGGGTTCCGGTGATCCTTCCATCTCAGCCTTCCAAGTAGCTGGAACTAAAGGCGTGCACTACCACACCCAGCTAATTTTTTGATTTATTGTAGAGATTAGGTCTCACCAAGTTGCCCAGGCAGGTCTCAAACCTGCAGGCTCAGGCAATCCACTCACCTTGGCCTCCCAAAGTGTGGGATGACAGGCTGAGCCACCGAGCCTGGCCTACTATCACATTTTATGAATATCCCACATCACGGTTGATGGATAGATGGGTTGTTTTCAGCTTGGGTGTCTTTGAACATTCTGTCTTTAAATACATAACTCTACACCTCTACATCTATCTATATCTGTCTATCTATTTATCTATCTATCTATCCATCTATCTATCTATATCTATCTATCCATCTATCTATCATCTTCTATCTATCTGTCTCATCAGCCATATTTTGCTGGGTGTATATTCAGAAGTAGAATTACTAGATCATAGTAAAGCTTTAGTAAATACTGGCTAAATTTTTTTCTAAAATCCCTGTGCCAATTTCATCTTGGAGCAGCAGAACATGAGGATTCTGTTTGCTCCATGTCCTGGCTTTTTTTTTTTTTTTAATTGTCTGTCTGTTTAGTTGTAATCACTTGCTGAGTTTTTAATGGTATCATCTTATGGTTTCAATCTACATTCTCCTAATTACCAGTGAGAATGATCATCTCTTCCCACAATTATCTGTCATGTAGACATGTTGTTTCATAGCATGTCAGTTCCAGTGTCATCTTACTGGGTTTTCCTTATTTTCCCTTTTGATTTTTAGGAGATTTTTCTATATTCAGGATAAAAGTGCTTTGCTAGTTTTATGTGTGAGGATTATCTTGCCTACCCCATGGGTTGACTTTTTACTTTTATATGGAATTTACAAAGAATTTTTAAATTTTCATATAGTCCAACTCATCAAACTACATTTATAGACTATATCTTATGTGTTCTCATTGCAAAAGTTTATCTACCTATCTCAAGTTCATGTAAACAATTTTGTATTTTCATAAGCTTTACTCTTTTGCCTTTGACATGAATATCTGTAAACTCTTTGGAATTAATTTTTGTGAACAGTATGAAGTAGAGGTCAAATTTGATATTTTAAAAAATATGAATATCAAAGCCTTAGTAATAATTTTGTCATAAATTAAGTATCCCTTTAAAGTCATATCTTTTTTTGCATTACCAATGTTGCTCTATTGTTTATTGGTTCAGCCTTATGGTAGCTATTGTTGATCCTTTACAAATTACTATAAAGTTTAGTATTAGCTTGTGACCAAATACTGAAATAAAACTGCTAGCGTTTGTATTTCCATTACATTGGTATCTTCATAATATGAATCATTTCAAACATTTTACATAATACATGTAATAATTAAAATCCTCTCTAAATTGTTTTAAAAATATAATTTTCTGTAGTGTGATCATAAAACATATATTACATTTATTACTAGGTATTTTAAATTCGTGATGCTATTAGAAATGGACTCTTTTATTGTTAAATTTTCATTTTCTCTCTTTTTATCTTGCATATATTCTTTGTATTGAGCTTGTATGCAGTAAACTTCTAAACCAAATTATTATTTCTAAAATTAATCCATAAATTCTTTGGGATGTTGCTGTGGGTATATTATTACCTGTCAATTTTTTTTTCTTTCCGGTATTTATAATGAATCATTCTATGACTGTTTAATAAATTAAGTTTATTTTTTAAAGTTTTCCTACAAAGAAAAACGCAACTCTAGATGGATTTGATGGTGAATACTAGCATGTATTTCATAGAAAAAGATACAACCCTTCTTAATTTGTTTGAGGATAACCTAACCTTGATAACAAACCTGACTAAAAGACTACAACTAAAAAAGCAATAGCCCAATCTCATAACCATAAATTCAAAAATCTTGACTGACTAAAATATGAGCAAAGTGACCCAATAAATACATAAAAAGAACCATATAACACACCTAATTTGGGGTTATTCAGTAAATGTAATTGAGTTATAACAACTGAAAATTAATTGATCCATTCAACATTGCATTAGACACTTTAGCCAGTACAATACAGTGGTAAGATATAATATCTTCAATTTGATTATATTTTGGTAATAGTTCATAAAATTAGAGCACATTTTTGCGAAATGGTAAATATGTGTCTGAGGTATTGTCCAGACATAGACTGTTTCTCCCATATGTGACTTATTTCTGTCCCCTCCCTTAGGGTGTGGTTGATCTCTGAAGGGTATGCTTTTCCCAGTAATGAGTCATGGGATGCAGGTGACCAAACAAAGCTGAAAGCAATGTAGTCTGTAACTCCTAATTAATGTAACTGTACACGCCAGATAGCAATTTGAATAGTTAACTTGATTGCTTTGATTATAAAACTCCTTGCTAAACTACCCTAAAGTGTGGATTCTTCATCAACCCGTCACCACCAGTACCTCCGGTAAGTTTTAATAAACCAATGTCTTTCCCTGTTGGACCTCTGGGTGATCTCTTTGAAACAGGTAAGCATTAGGTGTGAACCCTCTCAGATTTGGAGCTACTGCATTATAATGTATGGAGGAACATTTCTCACTATTTCACACAAAAATACTTATTAAACACTCACAATGTGCAAAATATACTGTACTAGGCATAGTGGAAGATACATGGATGTGGACTTCACTTCTTAAAGGAATATTCAATCTAGTCACTGGCGTAAACAATGAAATATTTTAAAATACAACACATTACATTCCTTACGGTGAGGCTTCTCTAGTAACTAATCCAATGTAAGTTGCATGTCCTAGATTTAGCCTACTCAGTTTAGAAACCCAAGCCATAATATAAGAACAACTGCATATTTTGTATTCTCTAAACTATGGTCCTATTTGAGAAAAACTTTCCCCCTATTGTCTACTATTTAATTCTTTTTTTAATTTGTTGAAATGTTGCCAATTAAGACTTAAATACACTTTAGTCATTGACGTCTTGGTGAGAATTACCTCACTCAAATTGCTTCCTTCTAACAAACAATTAGCCCCACTGGCTCTAAAAGAAGGCAAATATTGATCTGGGAAGTGGGTGGAGACAGCTTTGTTGAGGGGTTACTCCCTGAGTCCAGGCAAGTACAAAACACTCTTACAGAAACAGCAAGTCTGAGAGGTATGTAGATGTTTACAAAAAGATACCGTTCTGGTGCATAAAATATCACCCAAAACTTCTTGGTGTAAAAGCATGTAATCTGTTTTTTTTCTATTTTTTCTGTCATGTGTGTAGGGGTGGGGGAAGGGAGCTAATAATCACTGGTCTCTTTGCCTCAGCTTGACTCGAGCTAGAAGTTGTATTTTTCCAAGATGAGCTCACTCTTATGGCTGGCAAATTGGTGCTGGCTGCCAGCTGGGAGCTCAGCTGAAACTATCAGACACCTCAGTTCCCTTCTGCAAGGGCCTCTTCACAGGCTGATTGGGCTTCTTGGGAGCGTAGCAGCTGGGTTCCAAGAGGGAGTATTAAGAGTTAAGTTGTGGAAACTGCCTGTTTCTTAAATCTGGGTCTGAAAACCAGTGTGGAATCAATAAAATAAGCACTTCTGCATTATTACCTTAGGCAAGTAGTCACAATCCCTGCCCAGATTAAAGAGGGGAGAATTAACCCCCTCCCCTCATTAATACAAGGAGAGCAAAAGATTTGGGGCCCATTTTTAATCCATCACAATCACTGAAACTTTTGACCTCTAGATGAAGGGCTTTGAGGAAGAAATCAAGTAAAACTGATATAAAAATGATAAAGTTCATTGCTTTGGAAATTATACTGCCACCTTTAAAACTAGAAGTGAGGAGGAACACAAACTCATTCTTTGCAATATTTTCTCCTTTTGCTTGTGTTCTATCTCTACAAAACATCCCTCTAGCCTCACATTACTGAAAGTTTATGATGGTGTTAATAAGTATTATAGTGGAACTACATTATGAATAAAATTCCCTTTTTTGTAAAATACGCAAACAAGCTACCATAATTTATCACCCTTTTTTCCTTTCCTGGAAGAATATTTACAAACTTTCTTTAAAAACCTGTTTGTGAAAGGAGATAGATTGTCATCAATAAAAAGTATATTGATTGCTTGAAGACAAATCCTTAGTAAATGCTAAGATCACTTACTCTTACTACGTTGGCAGAGACACACCGACTTTTTTGGGGGAAGAGCAGAAATAGAAAAAAAAGACAGCCTAGAGTTTTAGATGAGTCACAACGCCATACCCGCACCGGTGTCCCAACCCAGGACTAGTATTGGGAACCAAAGCAAGAATAATGGACCCCTCACAGAGGCAAATGACTCAAAAAGCCCTGCTGAGGAAGATGTCTTGTAGCAAATTCACAAAATTCACATCAAGACTAAAGGAATAGAAAATGGCAGAGTGATTCACTTTTCATAAAACTCAAAAATAAGCAAAAGGTCAGTCTTAGTCATCTTAAATGTTCCTGGAGTGCTAATGGGAGAATATTGAGCAATGTTTTTTTTGAAAGTAGCCCAAGTTCCTTCCAGAAATTAGATCTCATTTTTCCTAGATTAAAAAAAAAAAAATGATTTTATGCTACTCATGTTGGGCATTCTAATTTTAAAGCAGTTTTACCGTGTAAAAGTGGGCTTTGGGGCCCCCTCAATAAAATAATGTGGTATTTCGTGTAGAAAAGAAAGATTCTGAATCGTCATTTTATTTTAAACAAGGTTCATAAATCGTGCAGCTAATTGTATCTAGATGCTATATCAAGACAACTCCTTTGGCCTTTTCTTTCTCATGTGCCAGTTGAGATCTCAGGAAAAGCATAAATTGTCTAGGGCGAGGGCAGATGGAGCCTCATTTCTTTTTTTTTATTTTTATTTTTTTGAGTTGGAGTCTCACTCCGTCGCCCAGACTGGAGTGCACCGCAGCCTCAACCTGCTGGGCTCCCGCGATCCTTCCGCCTCAGCCTTTCGAGTAGCGGGAACTACAGGCATGTGCTACCACACCCGGCTGATTTTTTGATTTATTGTAGAGATGAGGTCTTGCCAAGTTGCCCAGGCGGGTCTCGAACTCGCGGGCTCAGGCAATCCACTCACTTCAGCCTCCCAAGGCGCGGGATGACAGGCTGAGCCACCGAGCCCGGCTGGGCCTCATTTCTCGTTCCAGCCCCACACTGCCAATCGTTTTGTTTTTCGGTGCCTAGTATTCTCGCCCCAAAGTGGAGGTGGCTGGGCCCAGTCCTCTCTAAGGTCTTCTTTGCCTTTGAAGTTTAGCATTTATCTTTTTGAGCATCTTTACTCCTCCAGGATACAAGCAGTTTTTTTTTTTAAACATGTAGCTATACTAATGAAGATATTTGGAGTTATTTTACCTTAACTTTTTGAATGAATCGTGTTGGGTCCTGTCCTTCTTGGGGAACCTAAAAAATCTGATTCCCTTCAGCACTAATGCACTTTTTCCTCTCTCTGCACCTGCAGGGATCCCTTACCTCTTTGAGGTTGGTTCAAATTCACCTCTGTTATGGTTCCTTCCCTGACATACTATCTAAAACATCCCAATGGTCTCTATTCCCTAGCACTATATTTTTCCCTTCATAAATCTTATCATCTTCGGATATTTTACTTATTTATGTATTGTCTCAGTTCCTCACTAGACTGTAAGATCTATAAAGGGAAGGACTATGTCTCATTCACTCTTGTGTCTAAGGACACCTGGCAGGTTACTAAATAGCTCATCTCAATTCCTACTGATTTCGGTGTCCATGTTTTTCCCACTATATTAAGCTCTGGGATTTTTCTCTGTACTCTTAAATTTGTCTCAGCTTGTGAATTTATTATCAAATGCTTATATAGAACTTTTAATTGAATAGTCTACCCAATTGAAACTACGAGTGATCTTTCCTCACAATTAAGCTAGTACTTAAAATTGAACCCCCAAGAACCCTAAACACTGTGATTATTTCTTTTCTTCCTACCCTTCACTAACTCAGTTTCCTCTTTAGATGACTTGTTTAGGAACTGATGTCACTTTCTAGAATATGTATCATGTCTTGACTTGTATCTATTATTTGTGCATCTCCATAACATGGACAGATTTTTCATAGAGCGGGTAGTCAATAATGTTTTCAATTAAAAAAAACATATTAAATACGTGTCCAGAATCAAGGT
The DNA here is from genome assembly GCA_963574415.1 of Tarsius wallacei. NCBI lineage: Eukaryota > Metazoa > Chordata > Mammalia > Primates > Tarsiidae > Tarsius > Tarsius wallacei. The sequence goes on along the minus strand of CAUYQG010076888.1, from coordinate 1,124 downwards.
TTTTCGTTATGATAAACTGTATATATCGGCTTAATGTTTGAGTAAAATATAGCAAAGCATGCATAATAGAAAATTTAATTAGACTGAGCATATTACTCAATAAAGTAATTTTTCATAAACTCCTCTTTATGTGACTTGGAAAGATAACTTTTTCTTGTGATTATCACTTAAAGTGCCCTTCTATCAGGGGAAAATGCTTGCCATGGTTTGTGAAGCCTTCGAGCCTTAGGATTTGGCTAATCATTTTCGGACTCATGTCTTCCCACTCCCCATAGACACAATGTCATGGCTTTCCTCTGAAATGCACCATGGTCTCTATCCCTATTATACCTTCTCTCATGTTGCACTTGATGCTAGAGCACTCTTTACTCTCCCTTCCTGATGGTGCTACCCTTTGATTGACTAATATTTCTTTATTTCTCAGACCCACAGCGGTCTCTGGTCTGTGTGATAACTCTATACAAAGCCAGGCATGTTAGGATCCTTGAATCTTTTTGTGCATCTTAGAACTTCGTTCGTTTCTTTTCATTCTGTCTACTGAATGGCATATTCATTTATTGACTGTAGCTATTTCCTGGCATCTCCATGCTATTTTTTAAAGTTGTGATTTGCCATAACCTTAAAGCATTGCAACAATGCTATGTGATATTATCTTACCAGTTCCAGGTCTCCCCCACCCCCAAGCCGTATTGATATGACTTTTTCCATCATCCTTCTATCTATTAGAAGATGACATAACTATAGCATCTTCCCTCAGTCACAGCAGAAGATATAAAAATGAATTGAGGCCAAACTCGGTGGCTCAGTCTGTCATCCCAGCACTTTGGGAGGCCAAGGTGAGTGGATTGCCTGAGTCCGTGGGTTTGAGACCAGCCTGGGCAACTTGGTGAGACCTCGTCCCTACAATAAGTCAAAAAATTACCTGGGCAAGGTAGAACAAGCCCGTAGTTCCGGCTACTTGGAAGGTTGAGGTGGAAGGATCACCGGAGCCCAGCAGGTTGATGCTGGGATGGCCGTGAGTGTGTTACGGCACTCCAGCCTGGGTGACAGAGTGAGATTCCAACTCAAACAAACAAACAAAAATACCAGGTTTTAAAAAAATTCTCCAAAATTGTATTAGTAGT
>CAUYQG010076886.1:0-17458 GCA_963574415.1 Tarsius wallacei | reverse complement strand
AGGGGTTCTCTGAATCTCTTGTGTTTGAATTTTTGCATCACTGATTAGATGAGGGAAGTTTTCTTGAATAGTCTCATGAAAGGCTTTTTCCAGTGTGGTCTCTGTCTCTCTTTCTGCCTCAGGAAGGCCAATTACTCTTAGGTTCAGTCTCTTGAAGTAATCGCTCATCTCTTGAAGGTTTTGTTCTGCCTTTTTAAGCTTGTTTTCTGTGTATCTAACAGTTTGGATTAGTTCTATATTTTGGTCCTCAAGCTCTGAGATTCTTTCTTCTGCTTGGGTAATTCTGCTTTCCATGCTTATCAGTTTGTTATTTATTTCATTCACAGTATTCTTTATTGCAGTTACCTCAGTTATCAGCTCCTTCTTAGTTTCTTCTTGACTCTCCTCAATTCTTTTTAATCTCTCCATTAATGTCTTGATATCTAGATTTGTAGTTTGAGACCAGTCATTCTGGGGACTCTTCATTGTTTGCATTCCGAAGTCAGTTTTCTTAGTGTCTGCCCTCCCAGGGGTCTGGGAGAGATCCATATTCTTCTTTTGGTTTTTCTTCATTTGTGTAGATTTCTCTCTCTTTCTCCTCCTTTCCTTCCCCTTCTTTAATATATGTGATTTTTAAAATATCTGCTAGCAACTGGCTGTTCTATGTATAAAGAGGCCAGTGGGAAGTTGTGAGTCCCTACTGACATGGAGAAGATGACCAAACTGAGAGGGTGCTAAACCAACTTCTGCTGCCTCATCTTTGGTCTTGTTGCTGGGATGGGTTTCCTCTTCTGCTGCAAAGACCCCTCCACTCCTTTTTGCCTGGATTTGTGTCCCATTCAGAGGTCAGTCTGCACCATAGTTACTAATCTCTAATTGGCCCTAATCAAACACCAGAGGGAGGAACTGAAAAATGCAATGTAATTGATTTTTGTTAGTTTGATGAGTTTTCTCATTCTTTCAAGTATTTATTGAGTGCTTAATCTGTGTAGGTTTTTATACTAGGCCCTTATGACACTAAAAAGGCAACATAAGGCCATATCTCTTTTACTTTTTTTAAAATTTTTCATTTTAAATATATGGGGTACAATTCAGGGCTAGGTATACAATTGTTCATTATGCTGGTACCCTTGTTGATGAGGTGTGCCTCCTCCTCCCCTGGCAGTTTCCCACTACTGCCAATCTAACGCCATCACTCTAGAGGAGATACCATTCCTCCTTCATCTTTCTTCCTCCTCCTTCTCCTTCTTCTGGCTTGCTTGTTTGTTTGAGAAAGAAGTTCACCAAGAAGGACAAAAGATACAGGTCCTCCAGAGGTAAGGATATACAGATAGTTCCATTTTACAATTTTGCAAAGCCCTAGGCACTCTTTTGAAGGCCTATGCACATGAGATCCAACCATAAAAATGCATCAACATCCAGCAATAAGCATTACTTATATTTATTTGAGTTGAATGAATTGCAGTTGACTTACATAATTTCAGTTCTATAAAAGCATGTAGCTTAACTTCATTTTGATCTTACTGGATTCCTTTGGCATTTTGGAGCAATTTATTCTTTTTTCTACTTTTCAAACATGTTTTAGGCCCTAGAAAATCTAGGGCTTAAAAGACAAAAGCAGTTCTGGCTGAAGCTGGGTTTAAATCCTAGCCCTGTTCTTTAGCTCTGTGAGTTTGAGTAAATTACTTAAGTTCTCTGGGTCTCAATCCCTCTACCAATCAATTAAACCCATTCAGACACACTTAGCAAGTGCCAAGTCAAATGCTTTCCATAGAGACATGGCTCAATAACTAAATTTGTAAATTTTTCTCATTCATTCACAGTCTACAGTGTAGAGTCCCAACCAAGTTACTTCAAGCTAAGTAGATGGAGGTTAAAAGGGGTCTACAAGCATATAACCTCCCCTTCCTTCAAGTTCTAAGGCTCAGTCCCTAAGGACCTCAAGAAGACTGTGCAAAAGAAAAATTATACAGGGATGACAGAATTTTTTATTTTTATTTTTTTGTAGAGAGGAGATGATTACACCAAACTGGTCTCAAACTCTTGGCCTCAAGCAGTTCTCCCACATTGGCCTCCCAAAGCACCGGGTTTACAGGTAGGAACCACCACACTCAACCAGGAATGACAAATTATCTGAGAAATCTTCTTGTGCTCGTTTTTGTTCATTTCTACTCTCATGCTTCAAGCCTCATGCTTTGGATTTTGCAGCAGCAATAACAACAAAACTCTTCCCTATCTATGCATGGGGAGCATCCATCCTTGGGATCTAAGTCTCAGGCCTGTTGTTTTCTTGTGTCCTGGTAGAGGATGCCATGAGGAGACAGGGAATAATAAGGGAAAATTACAGGCTGGCTCAGGCAGCAAGGACCGAAGCCAAATCCAATCATGCAGGCATCTCAGATCATCAGTGGCAGCAGAGGGCTTGCAAAGAGGCAGAGAGCAGTTGCTTCACGAATCAAACCACTTTTCTTGGTTGAACTCCATCAAGCCCAACCTAAATGGCCAAATACAGTTGACTTTTCTCCCAGACATAATAACTGTCATCAACAGAGCTATGGATCAAATGCAATATGGATCAATCACTTTATTTTTTAATTACATTACGCATTTATTTGGGTAGAGCACCATGGTAGGGGCTATGGAAAGATCCAAAGATGAGTGATGAGGTTTTCTACCCTCAAGGAGCCTATGGTCCAGTGGGGCAAAGGGGCTGTGAGGATGGAAGATCAGTGTAAAGAATGAATTGGAATCTCACAGCAAGATATAAAATAAACTAGGGGTACTGATTATAAGTATCAAGGAACTTCTGAACTTCACCATTGGATAGGATGGTCAGGAAGAGCTTCACTCAGAAAAACGAATTGGAGCTGTACCTGGGGAACATTTCTGAGCAGCTTGGGAAAGAAGTGAGAAAATAAGTGGAAGCCTTAGGAAAAAGAGAGGAAGAAAGGGAAGACAGAAACATGAGACGTGTTTTTCCTGTTTATTTCACTACAAAGGCACATTTAGAATCTAGGTTCAGAAACTCAGTTTGTCACGAAAAGAGCAAATTAGGAAGCACAGTGCTAAGGACTAGCAAGAGAGGCCTAGAAAATTCAAGGTGGTTATTTATCCCTACACGTCCTCACATTCTCAGGCACCCACTCTCCAACCAGGTGTATAATTTAGGGCAGAGTTGACAACGTTGGCTCTCAAGGCATTGAAGCTCATTCTTGGTGATGTAGGGGAAGTTGGTGTATGTCTGTGGTTAACAGCAAGCAACTTTAAAAGGCACAGATCAAAGGTGACCTGTACCTCACAGCCTCATGCCGGTACACCACAGGTAGGTTACTCTCAGGAGTTCCTGAAAGGAGTAATAACAAAGCACAGTGATTTGCTTGTACCCGTAAGTGTGCCAAAGACGGATGGATGATGGTGATGGTAACAATGATGGTAGTGAAAAACCCAGCCTCATGCTGGTACACCACAGGTAGGTTACTCTCATGAGTTCCTGAAAGGAGTAATAACAACGCACGGTGATTTGCTCGTACCCGTAAGTGTGCTAAAGACGGATGATGGTGATGGTGACAATGATGGTAGTGAAAAATCCAGTATTAAGATCTACTGAAAATACCTGTGTCATTGGTCTTGTGTGATTTCCTGGGAAGACAAAAATGGGAAGTCTGTCTCAGTCACTTCTGCCTGCCCAGTGGCTTCCTGGAGAGGCCAGGTCTTTGCTGAATCTTACTGGATACTTACAAGGATAATTATGAAATCATTATGCTGGAAGAGTTTAAATGGTTTTCCAGTCCATTTCTTTGCCAAAAGATAAGAGAAAGTGTTACTATGCAAGAGGAAAAATCTCATCAAGCCTATATTTAAGAACTTCAAACATAGAAATATTATAATGCAGGGTGATTCACTACTGCAAAAAAACAAGAAGTCTTCCTGAATGTCCAGTTGAAATCTGTCTTGAATTTGGACCATGTATCATTGTATAAAAATGTATAAACTATCACAGCTATTACTTTGGGGGAGATGCAATGGAACATCAAAGAAGCCATAACAACTTTACTTGTTAATCAAGAAAACAATAAACACACAAATTGAGTCACACATAAAGAGTATTGGTCATAAGGGCCCTATATAAGGATAGAACCCCATATTAACTTGTATTCAGTGAATCTCATATTGCTAAGTGGTGCTACCATTTTGGGAAGATCTGTGGCAATGTGAATCAAGCAAGAACTACTAAGACACCTTTGTAGGGAAGAAATCTAGAGCAGTAAACTTGAAAAGGGTTGAGGGAATTGGAGCCAGTGAACACATGATGGACTAGTTTTTAGCTAGGAGTCATTCAGAGTTAGAGGAGAGTGAGCAGATCCAGCAGGTGAGTAAGATGTATAAGATTTCTAGAAGTTCTCTTCTGGTTGCTTTTATTTTCAGCATAAAATAAGAAGCAAGGTCATCTGCTGAGAGTGAAGATGGTAGAGGAGGTATGGAAGATTTAAGGAGTATATCAGTAAAGGTAGATTTGGAAATGAGAAGCAATAAATGGATAAGTGGCATGAGGAGATAAGAGAAAATATAAAATAGGCATGTAGGAGAGTTGGTGAACCGGTGGATGTTTGGGTAGCTTTATGGACCTAACTGAGGTTAGTTAGTTGTTATACATTTTAAGTGAGATTGGTCAAGGACTACGTATTTTTCTCCACTTACAATCAGCAGTGTAGGTTTAAGCACAGAGTAAGTAGAGACAGAATTTAACTGGGGTTGGGATTTTACCAGTTGCATATGGCCAAGTGAAAGAGGCAAAGGACTGAGCATGTGCAAAAAGCGTGGTTGTAATGATTAGCCAAAGGATTTACACTGGGTGAGGAGGTAGATAAGAACATGAGGACAAAGAACATTGCTTATAGGGTTGATCAGGGACAGGGTCAAGGATTTCCGGAGTTGGGCTACTCAACTCTGATATCTCGTCACCAGTGGCTATTGATTATTCCATTCCACTTGCGCCTCATCAAGGATGTTAATTCAACCTTCTCCTAATTGATGTATCTGACTCCCTTCCAGCCTGGAGAAAGGTGGATTTTATAATATACAATATAGCCAGTTTGCGGTATGGGGTGAGGTAGAAATAAGGAAAGATCAGGAAGGTGTAGATTCCTGTGATTTAGTGAAAAAAAACAGTCAAAAAGAAGTATCCGAGATAGAGTAAAACACTTGACGAGAAGCTGATACTCCCCCTCTTTAATAGTACCTTGCAGCTGGGCATGATGGTGCGCACCTGTCATCCCAGCACTTTGGGAGGTTGAGGCAGGGGAATCACTTGAGCCCAGGAGTTTGAGACTAGCCTGGGCAACAAAGCGAGACCCTGTCTCTACAAAAAAAAAAAATGTTTTTTAATTAACCAGACATGAGGGTGTATTCCAGTAGTCTTGCTACTCAGGAGGCTGAGTCAGAGGATCACTTGAGCCCAGGAGTTCATGGCTGCGGTGAGCTATGACCATGTCTTTAAAGAAGTATGGTAGGGGCAGTGGAAATAACTAGAAAGGATGGATTTGAGAAATATTAAGGATAAAATCAACGGGACTTGATGAAGTGGTTGGGAAGAAAGAAGCAGAAGTAGAAAGAGGCAAGGATGGCTCCCCAGTTCCGGCTTGGTCAATGCAGTAGAAGCTAATGACCTTCAATAAGATAAGGAATGGATGAAAGGAGAGGAGGTTCAGGACCAGTGAAAGTGGTGAATCAACTTTGAGCACATTGAACTTAAGATATCTGTGGGACATCCACGTGGACGTGACCAGCAGGAAAATGGAGAAATGAACCTGGAACTCAGCAGAGGTCAAAGGATCTCAGAAGAGTAACGCTCCTCAGGCAGAAACAGGTGGGATCCAGAGCATGGCATAGACGTGTGAGCATCTATCAGGACCTGTGAGTTCACTGGTGTCTCCAAAAGTGAAGTCACATAGGAAAAGGATCTGAGAGATAAAGATGGAGCCCTCCGCACAACTCTAGTGTCTAAGGATCAAGAGGGTGAAAAAGAGACCAGGAAAGAAAGAGCAACCAAAGATGTACACAGAAAAACTGGAGAGATAAGCCAACAAAATAAATATCTTAAAGAAGGAGGAAGTGGTTGGCTGAATCAAATGTCAAAAAATGTCAAATAAACTGTGACCTGAAATGCATCTGTTTGTTATGGCCAAGTAAGTTATTGAGCCCTAGAGAGAAGGTTGTTTTTTTTTTTGTTTTTTTTTTTTTTGGAGTGGTAGAGGCTAAAATCATATTCGAATAAATGGAGACACAAGAAAAGGCACTTTTTCAAGTAGTTTAGCTATAAAACTAAAAATCCTTGAATGTGTCAAACTGGGAGGAAATGGTCAGAAGTTGAATGTGTAAGAGAAATTTCTGAGAAGTATGATTTCTCAGGCAAAGACAGGCGGAATCAAAAGCACAAAAAGATGTCCACCTCTTACCCTGTTAGAAGGAAAAAGGAATAGTTCAAATTGAGGTGCATTCACATCTGCATACTTACTGAAAGATACATCTCTGTTTATTCCTTCTAATTTCTCATTACCTATTTCTATAGCTTCTGGCTTCTAACTCTACTGCTTTGCTGAAATTGCACTTTCCAATAACCTCCCAATTTCAGATTCAGTGGTATTATCTAAGTTTTCTTCTTCTAAGCCTCTGTACAACAATAACCTTGTTGACCACCCTCTCCTTCCTAAAACTATCCTTTCCTCGGTTTCTGTGACACTGTGACATTTCTTATTTCCCTATTAATTTCTTCTGTCTCTATATTAGTTTCACTTCTTTGTCTTGAGCTCTATGTGTAGACAAACTCCCAAGATCCGTAGCTTCTCATCTTTATAAACATCAGAGGACTGGATAAAAAAATGTGGTCCATATACACGATGGACTATTATGCAGCCATAAAGAAGGACAAAATTATAAACTTCACAGCAACTTGGATGGATTTAGAGTCTATAATCCTGAGTGATCTGTCACAGAAACAAAGAACTGAATATCACATGTTTTTACTCATAAGCGGACCTTGAACAATTATCGTAATACAATAAGAAAAGGATTGACAGTAGTGGAAAACTGCCAGGGGAGAGATTGGTCATAGTGGGAATATGCCAGGGGAGGGGGAATACCTCATCAACAAGGGTACCTGCATAATGAACATTTGTATACCTAACCCTGAATTGTACCCCACATCTTTAAAATAAATAATTTTTTTTTTGAGTTGGAGTCTCACTCTGTCACCCAGACCAGAGTGCAGTGGCACGCTCCCAGCCACCGCAGCCTCGACCTGCTGGGCTCCAGTGATCCTTCCGCCTCAGCCTTCCAAGTAGCTGGAACCACAGGCGCGCGCTACCACGCCCGGCTAATTTTTTTGATCTATCGTAGAGATGAGGTCTCACCAAGTTGCCCAGGTGTGTCTCAAACCCACGGGCTCAGGCAATTCACTCACCTCAGCCTCCCAAAGCGCAGCATTACAGGCTGAGCCACCGAGCCTGGCCAATAACTTTTTAAAAAACAAAGTTGCTTCTAATCCTTATTCTGTTGCTTTAACTGTCCAGGACTCTGTGGTTCAGAACTCTGTCCCAAGATATTTGTTAAAGATGGAGAAGATCAATCGGAATTACCAATCATTGTGAACAGCACCAAATCAGTAGGAGAATGGGAATGATCGATGACAACTGACCAAAGTATGGTACTATCATGCTGCTCTAAAAATGCTCCCAATATAGTTTTAATAATATGAGAAATCTTTGAATTAAACTGCTTAGTAAAAGTTTTAAAAATGAAGAAGAGGAAAAGCTCTAACGGATACACACACTCTTGCTCTCTACCCGTGTGATGCTTTCCCAGGAAGAAGACCCTTACCAGATACAATCTCTCAACCTTGGACTTCCAAGCCTCAAGAACTTTTCTTTTCAAGAAAAGAAATAAATTTATTTTCTTTGGAAATTACCCAGTCTGTGATATTCTATTTATAGGAACAGAAAACAGACTAAGACAACCCAAATGCCCATCAACTGGTATATGAAGAAATAAATTTTAGCATGTCCATTCAATGGATTACTATTCAACAACAAAAAAGAACACTGACACACAACAACATGAATGAATCTTAAAAGCATTATGCTGAACTGAAAGAAACCAACTTGTAGAGAACACAATCTCAAAGTACTTACTGCCCAAATTTTAGCAAAAGTTCTGTTATTAACAAAATAATATATTTATGCTTGAACCACACACTGTCTACCATTTCACTGTACCAGTGATGAGCATATGATTTTTCCCAAAAGCAAGTTCTGAAGAAGAAAAAGATTTCTTTATTTGAGGGTTTCAGATTATTTGCCAAAGTTTCTGAAATGACATGAGGCGCACATTGTACGGTATATGGTTTCAATTTTTTTGCCCTTGCTTAGATGTTGTTGTTGAGTACAGCATTTATGAAGCTCTTCACCATCCCACATAGCCTAGACTTTATCTCTGTGCCACGTACAAGTCGCTTCCCACAAGCCTCTGCCTCTCTCACCTCGGTACCCCTCGTCTCTCAGCAAGCCTTGTGGTTAACCATAAGTCTACAGCCTTCCTGATCAATCTATGGCTCATCATAGTGATGCTCACCACAATATTATAATAACCCTGTTCTCAGTTCCAGACAGAAAAAAAAGAAAGAAAAACGCATGTGCTTTCTTCATTGCCATCAAATAGACATTCTCATCTTCAATAATAATATGGTGAATTAAGCATAACCAGAGAGAGAGAGAGAGCTACTCCAACGTCATTCTTTTTGGAGACTCTTCTCTTTTCTTTCACTACCTTTGTCTGCCCTTGGCATCAGCCTCAAGATGAGGGTTAAAGAAAAATTAAACAGAACAAATTTTTCTCCACTTTCAGAAAAAGTGAAATATTCCAGTCTTATGACTCCCTAGAATACTTCTGAGTTGTTACTGTAGTTGTAGTTTTTCTGAATTTCTTCAAACACTGCCAGATTAACAAGTCTAAACAAATTCTAAACAAAAAGGAAAGAAAGATTGGGGAAAAATAAAGATGGAAGGAGGGAGTGAGTAATGAAGGGGGGAAGAAGGTAAGAAAAGAAGGAAGGAGGCAGGCAGGGAAGAAGCCTCTATGGGGAAACTGCTACTCAAAGATACATGACATTTCTCTCCGTTACAATGCTGCTTTCTGCCTCAGTGGTGTCCTCTGTCTGCCTTCTCACCCTCTGTCAACTCCTTAAAACCATGCGTTATTCCCTTCTCTCCTTGGTATCTTTAATCTCCTCTTCTCCCACTGCTGTAAAAGAGACTTATCCATCCAAGATGCCCAGAAGTTAAACTCCAAGAACTCTTTATCCAACACATATGTGTACAAAAATGTTTTGAGAAGAGAGATCTGAAGAAATGATCCTCCTGGTCTTCATTTAGCAGCCTCTCTCACAAGCAATTGCCAACTCCAGGACATGGGAACTGAGGGAGACCTGGTTGCCCCACTTCTTTTAGGCTGCTGTGATAGAGTGATCAGGCTAGGTCTTCTCCAGTCTCAGAAGACACTAGAAGTGGCATCCTCAATGCTCACACTGCTCTGGTCTCCTCACTACACAGACAAGGACAGCTGGATCCTTTACCAAAACCACAGAAAAGACATGTTTTCTTTGATAGCTGAGTTTCAGTGCTTTGTTGCAGTGCATCATTCCCAATCCTTGTGGAATTGCTGCAGCCACTATTGCATCTCTCACAGCCAGATGTGATGACTGAGCAGTCAGAATCTCTCACAGCAAGATGTGATCATCAAGCCGTCAGAACCGACCGCTTCTACTTCTCCTTTCCCCTGAAGCCCGTGCATTTGGCTTCTATGGCAGTAAAGCAATTGAAATTGATCTCTGCAGAATCATCTTCTAAGCACTCCTTGAAAAAAAATGTGTCCATTCTTGGTTTCCCCAACATTTCATTCTTCTGATTCTCATTTACTTCCGTCTTGGTCTCCTCTGAAAGCTCCTCCTTCTTCCCCAGGAAAAAATCCCCCAAGGGGTTGTCCTCAAATCATCTTTTGTAAAATGACATTTATTGGCTCATGTAACTGGGAAGGCAAAGGGGATACAGGAGTTAAGTTCTGAGAACTGAAACTAAACAACCCACCCACAGTTCTCCTACTCCCTCCATCCATTTCTCATCTTCTTACCTCTGTTGCTAGGGTGTTATCCTCATCCTCCCCTACTGCAAATAAACCTTGTTTATATGCTGCAATTATGGTGACATGTAGATTGCCCTGGTCACCTCATGATACAGATGAGGACAGCTGAGTCTTTAAACTCCCAATGAAAAGAGGACACTTTCTTCTCCTGTGTAGGTTAAGGCTCCAGGAAGTTCAAAAGTATTGATACTGCCCACAGATACCACTGGATTTTGTACAGAGTTCTTCAATAAAAATGTCTGTTGTGTGCTGACATACGTCTGAGAAAATCTTGAGAGAGTTGAGTAGGTAACAAAATCAGTCAGTTTGCAGGGTGCCTACTGGACACTGGCAGCAGCCATGATGCCTGATGGGTAGGAGGATTCAGACCTCCCTAAAGAAGCCATCCTTCACACGCCAGTGAGAATCTCATCCCAGGCTTGCCAGAAGTTGCCATTTCCCAAACTGGCATTGCCTACACACCTAGAAACTTGCAGAAAACCAGAGGAATGATTGAGAGAACAAATAATGAACCATAACTCGTACAGACTTCCTTGTAAATAGCAGTGATTGTTGTTTGGAGTTTCTTGCCCAAAAGAACCCCCAGGTAAAGTTGTAGAGTCAGAGAGGATGGTCTTTCATTTCCTACCCTCTTCTTTCTGCCCCCCTTTTCCTCATCTTCCAAATATTTGGTGACTCCATGAAACCTTTTATCTTCCCAAGGACCACTCATCTGAGATCTTCAAAACTAAAATTATTCTCTCTACTTTTTTTTCCCAAGAGGAAATTCCCTTTTACAATGGAATAATCTCAGTTGGCAGTAAAGAAAAAGCAAACTTATAAAACTACATATTAAGTTGCAGATGCCTGATATACTCTCTTTCCATGGTTATATATATTCTGAATCATATTGACCCAATCACCAACTATATCCTAAGGACTCCAAAATTTTTATTTCTGGATTTTACCCTCAGCTTCTTCTTACCAATATATCCAATGACCCATAGGCACCTTGCATCTTCATAGTTAACATTTAAACTCATGGTCTCTCCCACCTAGAAAATGCTTGTCCTTAAATAGCACCATCTTAGTGTTGAGCAGAGGCATTCACCCATTGGTCCCATCAGACCTCAGAAAGTTATTCCAAACTCCTCCCTCCGCCCTCTCCTTAATCTCTCCTAGACCCCAACCCCAATCAGATATGAACAATTACCAAATCCTACAGATCCAATCCTTTCCCTGTCCCCCAGTTCCACTGATGTTTCAGGACTTCATTATTTCTTGATTGGGTTTTAACAGTAGTATTCAACCATAGCATCTCTACAGCATACCTGCTTGATCAAATTTGATCCAACCTCACACTGTTGCCAGAGTGAGATCCCTAAAATGCAGATTTTATCATTTCATTTCCTTGCCTAAAATCTTAAAATGGATTTCCATTAAAAAAAAAAATATGGAACGCTTCCCGAACTTGTGTGTCATCCTTGCGCAGGGGCCATACTAATCTTCTGTGTATCGTTCCAATTTTGGTATATGCGCTGCCAAAGAGAGCATGAAATGAGTCTACATTATTTGGAGAAAGAAATTTGAAATCCTTAAGAAGACGCAGAAGGCCCTTTGTATTTTGGTCCCCATTTCTCTCTACGGTCACGTGTTCTGCTGCCCCGCCCATGCATTTCATGTTTCTGCCATGCCAATCATTCATATTTTTTGAACATGCCATGCCATTCTGTGCCACCATGCCTGGACACATACTGACTTCCCATCCAAAAAGGCCTCTTGCCTTTCAGTCTTCCTGGTAAACTCCTATTCAATCTTGAGATGCAATGCCAATTTCACCTCCTTCGGCAACCCTTCTAGGATCAACCCTCTGTCTCAGAAAAACTTAATCACACTTTACCTCATTTTGACTCTGTACTTGGTGTCTATTTATATTGTAACATTTATTACACTGTATTAGAATTGTCTGTCATAACAATGTAAAGGAAGAAAATTCTAGTTAAAGCCACAACCAACTTAATTGTTTTTGTCTTAAGAAAGTAGCATAATTTTTCTCCAAAGTAGAAGTGTTTGCCAAATACTTATAAAGGTGGTATTTGGTACAAAAGATAAGTTCACCAGGACTTGTTTTAGCAGGCAAGAGAGAAACAAAGAGATAGCTAAATCACACTGCAAATAGAAGGTACTAGAATGTGATGAGGCGCAATGAAGACTGGGTGAAAACTGAGAAGAGAGGAGAAATGGAGTGGGGGCAGAGCTACCGGGAGACAGGCAAGGAGCCCATGGAGAAAAGTTTTCCCTGAGATCTCCTTAATGCCGGTGGTGGCAGAAGAGTATTTAAAAACAAGAATATCTACTATTAAATGTGGAGTTAATTGCACCATGCTGTTGCTAGATATCTCCCTCTATCAAGGTCTCGCTATGTTACTCAAGCTGGTCTTGAACACCTGGGCTCAAGCGATCCTCCCTTCTCAGCCTTCCAAGGCACTGAGATTACAGGCATAAGCCACTATACCCAGCCTGTCACTCCACATCTTCAGGGACATCTACCACACACACAAACGCCCAATGTGCTTTTCTCACAAGGGAAAGCATCCAGGTCAGCTCAGAGCAGAGCCATCACATAGGAGGTGAACCATGACAGCAGAAAACCAGTTCTGCAGTGACTTAAGAAACCAGGACAGTAGGAGAAAGCTAAGGTTCCTCTGAGGAATCCCACAGATATATTGGAAAGACACACTGGGTTGTTTGAACGAATTATTGCCCAAGTTTCAATAGACATAATGACAGAGGTTAGATTGACTGACTTTTCTTCTGTCTCTCTATACCATAAGTATCACAATGGAAAGAATAGTACCTTATTGGTCTTTGCTTCCCCAGTGGCTGACACGGTGCTGGACTCTTACAAGGAAGGTTACAAAAGGTCTAGAAAATTAAATCTACCTTACTAGGATAATGTGTCAGCATCCTAGAATTGCGTATTTTTCAAAATGCCCTCAAAGTTAATGTTTTAAAGAGAGCATTTCACCAGAGCATAAAGATACATTTTGGAGGCAGATTCTCCTCCAGTGCCTCATAAATCACACCACATGGAAAATGGTCTGTTTTGCTAAGCTTGAGACCCAGTCATAACTGGCATTAATGGAGTCACACAAGGATGAGAACAAGAGTGAGATGCCCTGGAAGTGGAGACAGTAAGTTTTTCTAAAGACATGAAACTGCACGCCCACAAAGACAAATACTTATCCACTCAACCCTTTTTGCTCTATTGCCTTTTCTTGTATAAAAATTCAAGGAGTTTAATAAAGACAGATAACTTCAAATAATCTTTATATTAAATATGATTGGCATGAGATGTTTACTTTGACGTGTTTAACCTTGAACCACTGTGAGAAGAATTAAGGTCATTTTTTTCTACTCACAAGAAGCCATTCCATCCAAGGCAATCTAAAAATTCAATGCAATCTTTATCAAATTACCAGCATCATTTTTCACAGACCTAAAAAAGACAATATAGAAATTCATATGGAAGCAAAAAATAGCCCGAATAGCTTTAAAAAAAAATCCTCATCAAAAGGAACAAAGCTGGAGGCATCACACTCCCAGAATTCAAACTTTACTACAAGGCTACAGTAACCAAGACAGCACGGTACTGGTACAAAAATAGACATATAGACCAATGGAACAGAACAGAGAACCTGGAAATAAAATCATGGACCTTCAACCAATTCATCTTTGACAAAGCCAATAAAAACAAACATTGGGAAAAGGAAATCATTTTTAGCAAATGCTGACAAAACTGACTAACCATACAGAGAAGAAGGAAACTGTACCTCTACCTATCACTACAAAAATTCACTGAATCTGAATCTAGGACTTAAATGTGAAACCTCAAACTACAAGAATCTTAGAAGAAAACCTGGGGGAACACCCTTCTGGACATTGGCTTAGGCAATGAATTCATGGCCAAGTCCTCAAAAGCAAATGCAGCAAAATCCATAATTGACAAGTGGGGACTTATCAAGCCAAAAAGTTTTTGCACAGCAAGAGAAACCATTGAGAATAAAGAGACAAACCACAGAATGGGAAAAAAAATATTTGCCAGCTATGCTTCCAACAAAGGCCTAATATCTAGGATCTATAAGGAACTCAAACAAGTTGACAAGAAAATAAGTAAATAAATAACCCCATTAAAAAGTGAACAAAGTTCAAGACCAGCCTGGGCAACATGGTGAAACCTCGTCTCTATAATAAATCAAAAAATTAACCGGGCATGGTAGCGCACACCTGTAGTTTCAGCTGCTTGGAAGGCTAAGACGGAAGGATCCCCAGAGCCCAGCAGGTAGATGCTGGGACGGCTGTGTCCAGCCTGGGCAATGGAGTGAGACTCCAACTCAAAAAAAAAAAAAAGTGACATGAAAAGACACTTCTCAAAGGACATGAAAAGACACTTCTCAAAGGAAGACATACAAGTAGCCAACAAACATGAAAAAATGTTCAGCTTCATTAATCATCAAAGAAATGCAAATCAAAACTATAATGAGATATCACCTCACACAAGTGGGGTTGGCTGTCACTAAAAAGTCAAAAGTCAACAGGTGTTGGCAAGGCTGCAGAAGAAAGGGAACACTTCTACACTGTTGGAATGTAAGCTAGTTCAATCTTTGTGGAAAGTAGTGTGGTATTTTCTCAAAGAACTAAAAATGAAGCTACCATAAGACCCAGGAATCCCACTTCTAGGAATCTACCCAGAGGAACACAAATCACTCTACCAAAAAGATACCTGCACACGTATGTTCATTGTGGCACTGTTCACAATAGCAAAAACATGGAACCAACCCAGATGCCTATGGAAAGTGGACTGGATAAAGAAAATGTGGTACATATACATCACGGAATACTGCATAGTCATAAAGAGGAACAAAATCATGTCCTTTGCAGCAATATGGATTCAATTGGTGACCATCATTCTAAGTGAACTATCACAGAAACAAAAAAAACTGAACACATGTTTTCTCTCATAAATGTGCCCTACACATTGGACACATAAACACAAAGATGAGAACTACAAACACTGGGCACTTCTAAAGGAGGGAAAGAGAGAGGGAGAATAAAGGGCAACCACCCACCGGGCACCATGTCCACTGGGGTACGGTCTTCAGGAGAGAGGGCTCACTAAAACCCAAGACTCACCTTCATGCAATTTACTTATGTAGCAAATTCTCGTATGTACCCCACAACTCTAAAATAAATAAATAAACAAATTTTTAAATGTAGGTCAGACATCTCAGTTTAAGTTCGTGGAAGGAGCACTCCACCAACACTGACTTCCTTCCCCTGGGGTTACTGTAAGAGGTTGTCTGTTTGGGTCAGATGGTGAGAAGCCAACTTTGGGCCCCAGAATGCTCTTCGTTGTCTCCCACACGAAGCCCACAGCAGTCAAACTGAAACAGCATCCTTGCTGCTTCCTTTCAAAGTCTACCACATGGGTGAGTCAGAGACGTTCCCCTGCATCTCCTGCTGCCATCATTGGAAAGACATTGCTCAGCTGAGTTGGTCGCTAGAAAAGCAAATTGTCTGGAATAGACTAGTTGAACTGAATTGGGACCTGATCATAATTAACCTGAATTAACCCCTCTTCAGCAGGGGACATTGACACAGGGATTAAAATGGGTAGATCTTGCCTAATAATTTCTAGAGTGAATGCCCTTCCAGCCTGGGATCAGAACACTTAGACTAATTAAACATCTGACTTGATAAAGTTACTCATGCAATAAGGATTTTTAAAGAAAACATTTAGATACACATAGCATGCTATTAGTTTCCTGTCACTACTGTAACAAATTGCCACAAACTTGGTGGCTTCAAACACCACACATTTCTTCTCTTACAGTTCACTGGTCCAGAATTATAGTGTCAGCAAGGTGTGCTCCCTCCGGAGCTCTAGGGGAAGACTCTAGGGGAGAATACTTTGCTGCCTTTTCCAGATTCTAAAGCTGGAACCCTTGAGTTCCTTGGCTTGTAGTCCCTCCCTCCATCTCCAGAGCTAGCTGTGTAGCATCTCACTTCACTCCTCACCTTGCCTCCTGCCTCTGGAGTCAAATCTCTCTCTGCCTTCTTCTCTTGCGAAGCCTTGTGATTACACTCAAGGCACACCCGGGGAATCCAGAATAATCTCCCCATCTCAAAATCCTTAATTTAATCACATCTGCAAAGTCCTTTTTGCCATATAAAGTAACATTCCCAGGTTCCAAAGATTAGGATGTGGCCATCATCAGGGACCATTATTCAGCCTAGCACATTACGCAAGAAAGATTTTCAAAGAAGAAAATCAGATGCACATAGCGCTCCAACACAATAGAACTCAATCGTTTCTCAATTATATAGAAAACAATATCTAAAGTTGCTATCATTGGGAACACCAACTCATCACCATATTCTATAGGCATAACAATGCTTGTTATACAGAGTTCTGGCAAATATATGAAACCAGAGGCTCAGCTCTATTTGCCTTCAGAATCAATTATGAGGCATAAGATTCTTTCTCGTCTAGTATCCTGGTGCAAAATGAATTTAAAAATCGACTTTTATAGGAGGCAAGCATTTTTTCTGCTTTGTATTAAATGTGTCATAAAATTCCTATTTTTTCCTGAGAAATGCACGTATTTGGGCTTCTTAATTGTGTAATTACAAAGTGTAGTAACTTGGGAAACTGTCGTTCCTGGGGATGAAATTACTCTTTGCAAAAGGTGATGTAAAGGATAATATATGCTAGAGCAGAGTTGCATCTCTGCAGGCTATGTCCTCTGTAGAAAAATATATTTCTAACCATCCATATTCTGTACCATTGTGCACTGTTGCTTGTTGTTATAGAGTGTGTTTTTGCGTGTCTTCAATTTTAGTTGTTGAGATAGCAAAAAAAAATGCGGCAAAGATATAAATGCACAATTTTCAACTCCTACTGGATGACAGAATAAAATAAAGTTGGATTAGACATAATCCAGCTCACCTAGACTCCCAATTTTTTTTTTTTTTTTGAGTTGGAGTCTCACTCTGTCGCCCAGGTTGGAGGGCAGTGGCACGCTCCTGGCCACCGCAGCCTCAACCTGTTGGGCTCCGGTGATCCTTCCGCCTCAGCCTTCCAAGGAGCTGGAACTGCAGACGAGCGCTACCACGCCTGGCTAATTTTTTGATTTTTATTGTAGAGATGAGGTCTCGCCAAGTTGCCCAGGCAGGTCTCAAACCCGCAGGCTCAGGCAATCCACTCACCTCAGCCTCCCAAAGGCGCGGGATTACAGGCTGAGCCACC
>CAUYQG010076885.1:0-34987 GCA_963574415.1 Tarsius wallacei | reverse complement strand
TCCTCCCTCATTCATTCTTGGAAGCCCATATTGTCCTGATGCCAAAAAATGGCAAGGACACAACAAAGAAAGATATTCCTGATGATCATAAATGCAAAAGTCCTCAACAAAACACTAGCAAACTGCATCAATTAACACATGAAAAATGCATTCAAAGCCGGGCTTGGTGGCTCAGCCTGTAATCCCAGCACTTTGGCAGGCTGAGGTGAGCGGATTGCCTGAGCTCGCGGGTTCGAGACCCACCTGGGCAACTTGGCAAGACCTCATCTCTACAATAAATCAAAAATTAGCCGGGCGTGGTAGCGCACGCCTGTAGTTCCAGCTACTTGGAAGGCTGAGGCGGAAGGATCACCGGAGCCCAGCAGGTCGAGGCTGCGGTGGCCGGGAGCGGCCACTGCACTCCAGTCTGGGCAACAGAGTGAGACTCCAACTCAAAAAAAAAAAAAAGAAAGTGGTATTTGGCCGGGTACAGTCGCTCACACCTATAATCCCAGCACTCTGGGAGGTGAGAGGTTTGCCTGAGACCACGGGTTTGAGAGAAGCCTGGGCAACTTGGCAAGACCTCATCTCTACAATAAATAAAAAAATAAGTCTGGCATGGTGGCATGTGCCTGTAGTTCTAGCTATTTAGAAGGCTGAGGTGGAAGGATTGCCTAAGCCTAGGAGGCTGAGGTTGTAGTGGCTGTGAGTGGGCCACTGCCCTCCAGCCTGGGCAACAGAGTGAGACTCCAACTCAAAAAGAAATGTGTATGCTTTTTTTGGGCACCCTCTGTACATACATACATACATATATAGGCACGTTATACACAGAAATACATGGCTAAAAGCAGCTACAGCCACTGGAGAGGGCACTGCACTTAGTAGAAGGGTGAGTCCCCAAACTTCTCCTCACTACACTACTGAAAGCGCTGGGCGCAGTGGCTCACGCCTGTCATTCCGGCACTTTGGGAGACTGCGGCAGGAGGATCACCTGAGCCCAGGTAACTGAGGCTGTGGTGAGTCATGATCATGCCACTACACCCCAGCCTGGGCAACAGAGTAAGATCTCAACTCAATAAAATAAATAAATTAGCCAGGCACGGTGTCTCACGCCTACACACTTTGGGAGACTGAAACGAGAGGATTTCTGAGCCCAAAGGTTCGAGACCAGCTTGGGCAACATGGTGAGACCTCGTCTCTACAATAAAACAAAAAATTAGCTGGGTGTGGCAGCGCACACCTGTAGTTCCAGCTACTTGGAAGGCTGAGGTGGAAGGATCATCTGAGCCCAGCAGGTCGAGGCTGCAGTGTCCAGGAACATACCACTGACCTCCAGCCTGGGCAATAGGGTGAGACTCCAACTCAAAAAATAAGTAAGTAAGTAAATAAATAAATAAATAAATTACTGAAAGCCTCTGAATATCACCTCTTTACCTTAAAGATAATCCTCCTAGCCGGGCTCGGTGGCTCAGCCTGTAATCCCAGCACTTTGGGAGGCCGAGGTGAGTGGATTGCCTGAGCCCGCGGGTTCAAGACCCGTCTGGCAACTTGGCGAGACCTCATCTCTATAATAAATAAAAAATTAGCCAGGCGTGATAGCGCATGCCTGTAATTCCAGCTACTTGGAAGGCTGAGGTGCAAGGATCGGCAGAGCCCAGCAGGTCGAGGCTGCGGTGGCCGAGAGCGGCCACTGCACTCCAGCCTGGGCAACAGAGTGAGACTCCAACGCAAAAAAAAAAGATAATCCTCCTAAACAAAATACCTGCTTCATAGGCTAATGAAGAATAAATAATGCTAGTACAATTTCACTCATTCTTCAGCAAACATATGTTGAACCCTTTCTCAGTGTATACTAAGGAATGCAGAGAACAGCGAGTCCCCGCCTTCACTGTGCCTAAGAAGTCCTCCTCCCAGGTAGGTACCCTGCAGTTCAAGAACAGCTTAGAGAGGACTAGAGGGCAAACACTCAAGGGCAGAGAGCTCCCAGAGGTCCCTGGTCTATGCTGGATCAGGACTGGCACACAGCAACAGACAATGAATGATTGATCGCTGAACAAATGTTTCTGTTTCTGATCTCTAAAAACTTCCTCTCAGCTGACAACATGAAACAGAAAAAGGATTGATACATAATCATCACCTCCATCACTAGAGGAACAGAAACACTTCACAGCAATGCTCAGAACATTTAGAGGTTTATGTGTATTGAAATATCACACTGTATCTCATACATATGTACAATTATCATGTGTAAGTTAAAAATAAAAATAGTAATTTTTAGCTGGGAACAGTGACTCACACCTGTAATTCCAGCACTTTAGGAGGTAGAGGTGAGAGGATTGCCTGAGCCCATGGGTTCGAGACTGGCCTGGGCAACTTGGCAAGACCTCATCTCTATAATAAATCAAAAAATCAGCCTGGCGTGGTGGCTCATGCCTGTGGTTCCAGCTACTTAGAAGGCTGAAGCAGAAGGATTGCCTGAGCCCAGCAGGTAGAGGCTACGGTGGCCATGAGCGTGCCACTGCACTCCAGCCTGGGCAACAGAGTGGACACTGACTCAAAAAAAAAAAAAAGAAAAAAGAAACGGAGTCCGGGATGCTCTGGTTTAGCACACCATCCAGATTTCTTGTCTACATGTTAGACCTTCTAAACCATTCGCAGAGGGCAGGTTGGGGACCACATCTTTACAGCTGTCTATGCTGGATGCTTGCCCTCTGCACAGGCAGAAATAGGAAGGGAAGAGGGGCTAAAATGAAGCAAATGTGTGAAAGACACAGCAAGTTAAACAAACCAAGAAATCGAGGCAGAGAGAGAAAGAGAGGAGGGGTCCATATGCCTCGTACCCAGGGCACCAGCGCCGACCCTGCATGACTTACCTGGTACGGAGGAAGGTGGTCCTGTGGGTGGCTGGCTGGGGGTCACAGAGGCACCTGAGGAACCAGAAAATGAGAGAAGTCTGTGCGCTGTTTGCTGTGGGTCCTAGCAGATAATGAAACATTTTGGGGTTTGGGGGTTTTTTAATTTTTTTTTTTTTTTTTGTAGGACAAAGTTTTACTATGTTGTCTAGGCTGGTCTCAAACTCCTAGGCTCAAGCAATCCTCCTGCCTTAGCTTTCCAAAGTGCTGGGATTATAGGTGTGAGCCACCACGCCCAGTCTAAATGTGATTTTTAATAGGAATTGACTTCCATTATTTTTTTACTAGGTGAACAGTTAATCTGAAATATGTGAAGTAGTTGAATACACACTTTCATTTTGAAGGGATTATTTTGGGGTGGCATCTAATGCTTAGAATAAAACCAGTCTATATAAAAACTTCAGTAATACAGAAACACTTGATATTAAAATATTAATATCTTTCATGACAGTTAACATGAATAACAAAAATTTGTTCCACTGCTTGCTGTTGTCATTGCCCCTCCTCTTTTACTCATATTTCCACATAGCTCATAACTTTGCTGGGGCTCTAAGATACCATGCCAGCCAGGTTAGTAAAAATGCAGTTCTCTCAGAATAAGCTTTATTTAAATATGAGAACTGCCCATTGTACAACGGAGGTAGAATTTGGAGCACCAAAAAGTAGAAGAATGAAAAAACTGAAAAAAGAATTCTCCAGGTACATTTGAGCTAGGCCTTCCATATGTAAATACTATAATAATAGTACTGCTGGATGCTATAGATTAAAAAGAAAAAAAAACTTAAAAAACGAAAACAAAAATACGATTTTTTCTTTTTTCCCTAAGTCCAAATTATTGATTTCAGATACTAACACAGAGGTATTAGTGTTTTAATAATATTTTATTTTTGTAAGATATCACTCGGAATTTTACCTTATCTAGAATGTTCATTGAGAATAATAATACAAGTTCAATGTTTTTCCTAATGCTAGATGCCATAACATATCGTGTTAGTTTGAAATAGTATGAAAATATATCATTACTATACCTTGAATAAAAACTCCTCCTAGCATAACAGGAATCAATTTGCAGCACTTGAAGATGACTTGGGTAGGATAATTCAGGTAGCCCAAGGAAGTGTTTGATAACCCCATAGTACCCACAGTTAGAAAAGCTATTATCATGTAGGTTTTTCCTGGTATTCTGTAAAAGACAATTTTTAAAACCTTCATTTTGGGACCCAATTCATATTATTGTCAGATAATATGTTTACAATGTGTAAATGTCTAATTACTCTTCTAACTTCTGGTTAATATTTCTGGAGATACCACTATTTTAAAGTTATAATGCTGTTTGCTTGTACAAAAGGTTTATAAAAATAACAATTTACATTTATTTAATCTATAATAAATGAGGACTCTCAGCTATGTAAAAAAGTGGTATTTAAGAGAGAGTTCGATTTTACTGAAGTTATAAATGTTGATAAAAGGTTGTATACAGCAGTTCTAGCCACAAATAACTATCTTGATTAAATTTAGAAAAAGAGAGCTCATTTTAAAAAATATTGCCCTTTATAATTGTAAAAGAAAACTTAAGTTTTAAACTAATTTTTAACTTCTGAATTGTTCTGTTGCCTAATGTTTCCATCTAGCATTAGGAAAAATATATCTATCCATTCTGCTAGAATCTGAGCAGAATTTCTCTAGGAAAAGTTCACATGGTTTAAAACTCTAGACATGATTTTTATCCTATCTTATGAATCATCTCTCTGTACACTACAAAATATTATAATAATCAACTTTAAGATGAAGTATCTGACTCTCTCATGATTTCAAATCTTTTAACTTTGGTTTGATCTGGATTTTCTAAAGGAGATTTTTAATTTGGTATCTTCAGAATTTTGAGCCCTTATGAACATGTGCTCACTCTGTTCTAGATATTAGATGGTCTAAAACAATAATCTTGTACATTGGTGTGATGAACACAGTAAGGCACTTTTCACATGATTTGATAATGCTGCATACTTACATGTAATTTTCATTTTTGGATTTGTATTCATGTTTAAATTAAGGCAACAAAATTTCTCATTTTTTATGTGGTCAGATATAAAGTAAAATAATTTCGGGAAAAATTTAACTAAAACACATCATTTCCACTTCTACTTCAATTTTGAAGCCCTTCCTACTTAACTATGAAGACGGCAGTCAACATTTAAAATCCACATGTAAATAACTTGGCATGCCGTATGCATCGGTGTATACAACATGTGTTCATGCTGTCCATGGGATCTGACTATCAGTAAAGGAGGAAAGCACCACTTCTCCAGGCAATGATACAAGTCACAGTAGTCAAATTTCCTCAAAGATAAGTTGCAAACATTGGCCAGAAAATAAAAATTCCAGTCAGAAAATCACAAGAAATTAATAGATGAGCAGAACAGTACAGGTAGAAAGAAAATCACCTTAAAACCGAAGGGATCTATTTTTCTTTGGTATAGATCTAGGAGTAGAATTGCTGAGGCATGTCCATTTTTTTCATCATGTAAAAACTGGGTTATTTATATTTTTATTATTGAGTTGTAAGAGCTTTTTATATATTCTGGATAAAAATCCCTCAGTAGATATGATTTGCAAATATTTTCTCTCACTATGTAGACTGTCATTTCACTTTGAGGATAGTTTGCAGCACAAAATATTTAAATTTGAAGTCCACTTTTTCTTTTATCATGTACTCTTTGTGTCATATCTAAGAAACCATTGCCTAACTAAAATCATGAAGATTTGATCCTATGTTTTACCACAAGAGTTTTATTGTTTTAGCTCTTACATTTTAGTCTACCCATTTTGAGTTCATCGTTTGTGTATGATGTGAAGAAAAAGTTTAATTTCATTTATTTGCATGTGGATATCCACTCTTTCCTTTGCCATTTGTTGAAAAGACTATATTTTACCTAATGAATTATCTTCGCACCCTAGTTAAAAATCAGTTGATCATAAATGTAATGATTTCTTTGTAGACTCTCAATTCTGTTTAATTGATCTATAAATTTCTCCCCATGTCACTGTCTGTCTTAATGTCGCTTTGTAAAGAGATTTGAAATTGGGATGTCTGAATTCTTCAATTTTATTTTTATATTCCACGAATATCCCTTTAATTGCCATACGAATTTAGAAATTATGTTGAATGCACAGATCAACTGGGGAAGGAGGTTAGGGGAGAATGGAGAGCTAATGAGTAAGAGGTCTTTGTAGGGGTGATTTAAATGTTCTAAAATTGATTGTGGTGATAGTTGCACAACTCTGTGAGTATAAAAAATATTGAAGTGTACACTTTAAATGGATTAATTGTATGGTATGCAAACTATATCTCAATAAAGATTATTAATGAAATAAAAATTAATCTAATAATAAAAGAAAGGAAACGGAAGGGATCTAAATTCAAAAGCTTTCAACTCTAAGAGCAACTTGTTATAAGCTCATAAAAATCCCAGTACTCCTCTAGGTCTCTGTTTTCCCATTGGGAAAATGAGAAAGTTGAACTTCATCAGCTTGCCGCTAGAATTCTCACTGTTCTATGTTATTTAATACTTTGAATGCGTGCCTCTTTAGAAATGGTGAGAAAATTATAACTTTAAAAACCCCTTCAAAACCAATTTGTCAGATCTCCTCTATTAAAAACTCAAGGTAATTAATAATAAAGTTAGAAGATAATCTTCGGTGAAAAATAAGTAGCTTACTCATAAGCAGACCCTGAACATTTACCATAATATTATAAGAAAGGGACTAACAGTAGCGGGATACTGGCAGGGTGTGTGTATGTGTGTGTGTGTGGGGTGGGAGTACACAACATCAGTAAGGGTACCTGATCTCAAACCAGGTAAAATGGGGACCAAAGGGAGGCCCAAGCTTTTCCGGTACGATGTCCACTTGTATACCTAATCCTGAATTGTACCCTACATTTTTAAAATAAAAAAATAAAATAACACAAATAAATCAGAAGAAAAAAAAAAGAAGTAGCATATTTAGGAGACTACAGTTTATGATATGCCTTAGCACACATAACCACATTTAATCCTCAAAATAAAACTTAAGAGAATTTCAGAAAAGTAACTTTTCCCTGAAGTCTTGACAAAGCTTATAAGAGATAGTACCAAGACCCAAATTCATGTTTTCCAACTCCAGATTGTTGTCTTGCCACTACACTGGTGTTCATATAAATGTAGTAAATGCCATCACTTAACAAAGACAGCATTAATATCTTTTACCTTAGAAGTAATTAAAGCCCTAGTAGCTTGCAGTAAGTAATGAATCATCAGGCTTCCTTACATATTAGTCTTGACTAATATATTTAATTACTGCCTAGTCTATCACCTATGGCTGTATGTTGTGGAGATTCAGAACAAGAAAATAAGGAAGACAATATGCTCAGATTCAATTTTTTTTTTTTTTTTTTTTACTATAATGGCTACAATAATCTACTGGCAATAAAGAGGGGTTAGAAGGCAAAATTAAACCCATGAAGAAACCCTTGTGTTACAGATTTAAATATTTAAAATTACACAGTTATCTTGCACAAACTTCAAAATCATGTAAACAATAGCTGCAAAACATTTTTTATTGTTAGTAAAGGGTTAAACATTTGTAACAATGTCAGTATTATAGCCCTTATTACATTTAACTATCCAATATTACAGTATGATATGACAGGATAACCACACTTCTTATATTTATCAAGAAAATTTTATATTCAAATTCCTAACTACCTTCAAAGACTATGTTTTATGCTACCATCAGAGACTATGTTTTATTTCATATTGTTCTATATGTCATTAAAAATATATCAAGATATTTCACAAATTTAGGTGGTTAGTAATTTAAAAGATACTGTCAAACAAACTCTTTTGCTTTTAATGAAAAGAAATAAAATTTGTTTCCTGAATCTTTAAGAATGGAATCTCAGCTACATCACATGACAATGTTAGTTGGCATATATCCCACAAAACATTAACTTTACATTTTAAAGACTAGTATAAAAACAGATACAGGTTGAGCATCCCTTATTCAAAATGCTTGGAACCAGAAGTGTTTTAGATTTTTTTGGACTTTGTAATTTTTGCATATAGATAAAGCAGTATCTTGGGATGGGACAAAGGTCTAAACATGAAATTTATTTATGTTTCATATAAACTTTATACATATAACCTGAAGGTAATTTTATACAATATTTTAAATAATTTTTGTGCATGAAACAAAGGTTGTGCTAACTACTTATTTGTAGAAGAATTTCCCACTTGTGGCATCATGTCGGCACTCAAAACGTTTTGGATTTTGGAGTATTTTGGATTTTTGATGTTCAACTTGTATTGATATTTCATTTCACCACTTTGATGTTAGTTGCATTATAAATCTTTCAGTAACTATACCTATTTTCAGTGAAATTTATATAAACATGTTTGTATTCCTATTTTCTCATGTTTTAAGATATACCTTAAGTTAAGCCTATGTTATATTTCTTTATTTTGCAATATTACACTTAAAAAGAGATCTCACTTTTCTCATACTTAGTATTATTGATAAGTTGGTTCTACTGACAAAAATGTGTGGTTACTAGATATATTTTGCTAACTGAATATATAAAAATTTCATGCATATTTAATACATAAAAAAGTAGTGAATTTAACTATAAAAAAAATAAAAACAAACCACATACCTTCTCCTTTTGTCCTGAATAAGCTGAAGTTCTATTAGGCCAAATATGGAGTAAAAGGCAAACTGCACTAAAGTAAGGTACCAGCCATAGGACTTAAAACCCTCCAATGAAAATATTAATTCCTGTCAAAAGACACATAAATAGTGTTAAGTTCAAGGGGGCATATTGATTTCCTCACAATAAATTACTATACATGTAACATTTAAAAAAACTAAATCCCATTCCCTATTTAAAAAAGAATCCTTATTTTTTAGAACTCTTAACATTAAAGAGTTTAATGGCTCAAAACAGTGAGAAAGGTAACTGATTCAAGAACTTATTACATGAAAAGCATATTTAGTTGGAAGTCTATTATCTCAAGCCTGTTGTTCTATAGGAAGTCAGTTCATATTGATAATATTTTTTGAAATTCCTGTGCTGTAGATTATGGAAACTTTCTTGTAGAGGGAATGTTTGATTTTTCTAAACATATTATATTACGAAGTAACATTTACATCAATTATTAATAAGTCATTCCCAATAAGTAATTAAGGGCATTCTAATAAAGTTATCTGGCTTAACATTAACTGAATAAATCAAATTGATGAATAAATCAAATTGAGTAAGTGAAATGAGTGTAGGTATGTATGGAAAAAAATTTGACTACCAACCTCACTTTCTTTGAACTATTTTGATATGCAATTATATGTAAAAGTTAGAAGCAATGATTTTCAAGGTGAAAGTGGTAAAGTTATACACATAATTAGCAGTGCTTTAACTAAACAAAACCTTTGTATATATCAAATATAGAAATTAAAATATCTCTTTATTAATCAGATAGAAAAAAATTGCTTAATGAAATCTGTAGGGTAAATTTCTAATGTGGTTTCCTTTGCAATGACTAACTCTGCTCCCAAGCTATTTGGTAACAAGTGATATGCTGAAGAAAAAAACAAGAAACTCTAATCTCTATTTAAAATTGTCCCTCAAATTTTATAACACCTTCTAGTAGAAAATCAGTTATTATATATATTAAGATTTTTAATTTATGTTTTTTGTTTTGCATTTTCTTGGTAGCATTCTTACAAGCTAACTAAAAAATACAGTTATCCAATTGCCTATTTTAGTTACATCTCTATAGGACAATGAAAAAGAGTACAACAATTCTTAAGATCACTTTAACTTATTAGTACTAAAGAATACTGGAAATATTATCTGTGTTTTAAGAAAATGCATTGTGGGTCAGGTGCAGTGGTTCATGCCTGTAATCTCAGCACTTTGCAGGGCCAAGGCAAGAAGACTGCTTGAGCCCAGGAATTTGAGACCAACCTAGGCAGTACAGCAAGACCTTGTCTCTATAAAAAAATAAAACAATCAGCTGGGGGTGGTAGCATGTACCTGTAGTCCCAACTACTTCGGAGGCTGAGGCAGAAGGATCACCTGAGCCCAAGAGGCTGAGGCTGCAGTAAGCTGTGATCTTGCCACTGCCCTCCAGCCTGGGTGACAGAGTGAGATCCCAACCTAAAGAAATACATATATATACACATATTGTGCTCCTTTTCTTGAATTACAAAGGTTCTCTCAGGTCAAGGAATTACATTTAAAAAAGAGAAAGTAATGGCTAAAAGTATTTATTAATTAAATGGCCATTAATACAATTAGTCCCCATCAAACATCCTTTTCAGTAGCATGGATCCTCACCCATCTAAGCCCATGTATGTGAAGGTTAGGAATTTGCCGCTAGCCAAATTTATACAACTATCCCAAAATACAAGGCAAAAATGAGACAAATTATTGCCATTTTAGAAATGTTTTATATAAGCAAAAATCACTAAAAAAATGATTCTGGCAAAGTTAGAATAGTAAACCAACAGGAATGACAACATAATAGGCACTAAAAAAAGAAGGATTCAAATATAGGATTAAAGAGATACCCTTAAAAAGACATATAAAGTCCTGATATATTTTTGCAAAAATGATCTTTTATTATTGAGCTCCAAGAATCAAGAGTAAATTATGCTACCATTCAATTTTATTCAAAAGTTATGTTCCAAGATGCTAATCAATACTTGAATCATTCTTTCTTTTAAAAACATGATTACAATTATTACATTTTGTTAAATATTTAAAAATTTATTTTCATAATTTTTTTTTTTTGAGTTGGAGTCTCACTCTGTTGCCCTGACTGGAGTGCAGTGGCTGCTCCCGGCCACCGCAGCCTCAACCTGCTGGGCTCCGGCGATCCTTCCGCCTCAGCCTTCCAAGCAGCTGGAACTACAGGCGCGCGCTACCACACCCGGCTAGTTTTTTGATTTATTGTAGAGATGAGGTCTCGCCTGCCCAGGCAGGTCTCGAACCCGCGGGCTCAGGCAATCCACTCACCTCAGCCTCCCAAGGCGTGGGATACAGGCTGAGCCACCGAGCCCGGCTTTATTTTCATAATTTTAATTCTACATTCCCCTCTATCTTTATTTAAAATATTTAACTCTCAAATTCTGATCTGTTTTCAGCAGACTTACTTTTCAGAAGCTCTTTATTACTACTATACTAAAAAACAATTCATAAATAAGCTAGAACTTTATAGACAAAAATATCTTTGACAACACTACTAGTACCCATACTGACTTCAGCTGCTATAACTAATTACCATATTACAAATAACTATTTACCTGTAAATATCCATAAATTAGGTAAAATACAAAAACTCCAGCAACACATATGAAAAACTGAGTAAGTTTGTTAAATTTGCTGAGATTTATGCCAAGAACTATAATATCATCAACAGACTTGATATGTGGTGACATTGTCTGGGTTTTGGATGGCACAGTAATAGAAATATATTTCCTGGAGTTGTTAAACTTGAGATCCATTGTTGTTTTGCTGTATTCAATGCTTTTAAAAGTGATCTTTGTTGGTTTCCTCTCTTATATTCTTTCTTTTGCTTGCTGTGTCAAGTCCTAGAGAAGAAATAAGCAATTAAAGCAAAATACTAAGACCATAAAAAATTACCATACCTTAAAATTATACAGATAAGTCTGATTATCTCTGGATATTAACATACTAATTCCTATATTCCAGCTTCAAAATCACCAAAAACAATATGCCTACTTTTTAAACAACTTATCTGCACCAGATAAAAATCAATACATCAGTAAATTAAATATACACCATACTTATTTCCACAGCAACAAACCAAAAGCTAACCTATTACTTATTTCATCACCAATAACTAAGCATGACTTTGTTTTTATATGATAAATACACAATTTTTAAAGACCACTATAATTTATGTACAACATCCTTAAAGTCAATCTTTACTTGTAAAGAATAGTAATGCTCCTTTAAATGTGACAACTGTAAAATATATTTGCTAATGAAATTTTATAAATAAAGTCCAAAAGTGGTAAGTTACTTAAAAAGCTATATTTATCAGAGACTACAGAAAGAATAACATGCTTTACCAACAGCATCTCTGTTTAAAACATTATCTTCCTTTGGATGAAATCATTTTAATCTAAAAGGTCTTTGGAAAGTAAAGGGCTGGAAAATGTGCCATTTTTGGTCAGTCTGTGAAAAAAAATGAAGGTACCATATAAACTGAAAAAATGAATTCTACATAAAAGAAAAGACGGATGAATTATGACAAATTCAAGAATAAAACAACCTTTTTGTTTTATCAGCCATACTTCTAAGCAGAAAATGTATAGTTTTATGAAGTTTTACTGTGCTTCTTGTCATGTACTTATTTATTCTTCGTTTTACTTTGTTCTTGCTTTCCACATTGTGTTTCAATCTTTGTCATCTTTTTATGACTTTTTATGCCATCTTGAAAGATACCCTGGAGATATGAGTTTCCTTAAAACCATGCCTTAAATTATTTTCCCTAAACATTTGGTCTAACCTGTATTTGAATGTAGAAAAGACAAAAACCTTAACAATTTGCTCTTTCCTATTACGTGTAGGCATGAATACAGAGCACCATTCAAATGAACCTGGCCCCATATAGGTTTCTTTCTTTCTTTTTTCTTTTAAACATTTCTTGCCATACATTTTCAGATTACCAAATGGGAGCCATATAGGTTTCTAAGCTGCTTCTTGCTCCACTTTCCATAAAGACCCAAACCATCCATGTTTCATTCCTGAAGTACACCACGGGCTTTCAAACACTCTTGCCTTCTGTTCATGATATCCTTTCAGCCTGTCTTCTTTCTTCAGGTTAGGCTTTGAAGTTCAGCTTTAATATCCCCTCCTTTGTGACGCCCTCCCTAATTACCCTAGTTGGGATAAAGAACTTGAAAGGAAAGACTCAAAATCTTGTCTCTGTATCCTTGGTGTCTAGGAACACTCTTTACCCAAAATTCAGATGAACCAAATAAAGGATGCCCTCAAATTTCAATTTACAATCATTTACTCTCTGCCTGAATATAATTTTTGAAATAGGCAAAGTTTATGGGCGAGATTGGGAGAAATGTATTCATGGTTATTATATATTTGCACACATGTATAGAATAAATAAAACCTCTAGGAAATCTCATTTCTGCTTTTATTAGTATCATAAATTTCTTCAGAAGGTAATAATTTCCCAAAGCCATCTTCTGAGATGCTTGCAATTTAGCAAAATGCCGAAAATATTGTAATGACTCAATACAATTACAGCTAATGTTACAAGAAAGTAATACAGCACAGTGCTTTCCCCATGCTTTGGAAGCTTGACAGATATGAACTCAAGATCTGGCCTTACTAATTATTAACTGATGGGTCTGGGAAAATTATTTAAAGCTTCCTGAACTTTAGCTTCTGTGTCTTTAAAGGGGGGTATGATTTAAAGATGTGCCTATAATAGGATTTTAGTTAGGACTACATAAAATATGAGGGGAAACCCAAGAAAAACTGGAATTATTTTTTTTGGAGGGCCAGGTCCCTTGTACTAATAGTATAGGCTCCTGGCTAGGTAAGTGTTCTAAGAACCCACTGGTCTCAGTGTACCAGCCAGCGTTCTTATGAGAGGCCGAGTTCAGCTTCAGTGAATTTTTTTTGGAGATTCTGTCAACGTGTTTGCCTATTTAATGATGGGTGATTTACAAGCACACCTGTCCCCACTGGCTGAGTGTTCAGCAGTTTTTGATAAAAAACCCCAGCAGAATCCCTGTGCCCCACCCTCCCTATTCATTGAATCTCACCCCAGGTGACTTTTTGTTTCCCGGGATGAAAAAAGTCCTTAAGGGGAAGCATTTTGCGATGTCGAAGAGGTGAAACAAAAATAGCAGAAGCACAAGAGTTCAAAAACTGTTTTGAGCAGTGGAAAAAGTCTCGATAGGTGTATTGCATCAAATGGAGAGTACTTTGAGGGTGACTGACCTTTAAACATGTAAGTATAAATACACAAATTTTTATAAATAAATTCTGGGTTTTTTTTAGGTCCCTCCCCCATCATATATGTAAAGGTGCCTGGCATATAGTATGAAAGTCCACACGTTAGCTATCACTATTCAACTTTTTAGAAATATTGCTAGGGTAGTATGTCATGCTGAAGCTGATTCACCCCTCTGATGTGCAGTTGGAAATATGGACCTGGATTTCTAACCCAGATTTCTCTCCTAAGATACAGATCTTTATTTCCAATTTTTTAAAATGTCTCTTCTCATATGCTCCATGGGCACCTCATATTAAAAGTGTCCAAAGCTGAGTTTATTATCTTCCCCTCAAAACAAATTTATTCTTTTATTCCCCCTATATTCCCAATCTCAACAGTACCTAGTATGAAACACAAGCTAAAAATCTGGGAGTTATGTTAAGATTTTTTTTTTCTTTTTTCTCACATAATATATTTTGCCAACACTCCTATTAATGCTACATCCATAAATATATCTAAAATTTGTAGCTCATCCTACCCCATCAAGCAGCCATTTTCTCTCATCTAGGTTACTAGATTCGTCTGCTTAAAATCTCTTGTTCTCTTTCTGGCCCATTGTTCACACTGCTCAGAATGAATACTGTCATGCTGTACCCTTGATTAAGCTTTGTAAGTTAAAAACTCATTGGTGTCCTGGACTCATAAAGCATATATACCTACTTTTAAAAATACCTAAATCATAATAGTATAACTTTTCTGTTTTCTTGTCTGCTTTTCCTGCAACCACATGAGTCCTTAAGGCAAGAGATGATGTAAGGTATTAAGTGAAGAACTCTAATGCACTTTAGTAAATACCATTTAATCAACATTACCCTGCTCCTTTCCAATACTTTACAATTCTAAAATACTTCCTGGCAGCCTTCTAAGCTGCAGATCTAGGCCACAAGTGCAGAGTTAAATCTCTCCAACACTATCCTTTCTATACATGGGTGCCAAAGTACTGACATCTCTACTGAAATTCCCACAAAACATCTGAAATGAACACGAAAATAAATTCATTTCCTTTGCTTACCTGAGGTGTCAGTACCATAAAACTTGCTCTTTAAAGCCTTGCATTTAGAGTGCAGATTTATTAACAAGAACACCACTGGCCAAAAACTGTGACTGATGAAGGTCTCTGATTTCCAGAGTAACTGTAATCCTTAATGTATGCCATATCCCTTCCATTTCAAACATTAATGACTGTTATTAACTATCATGTAAAGAAAATGGGCCAAAGTCCTTGTGGTGTAAGTGTTAAACAATGAAGCACGGAACTAAAATTAATTTTCAAATTAAATGAACAAGTTCACACATCCCTTGAAACTAAAATTTGAAAAAAATCACAAGTGTGAATCATGCCTGAGACCCCTCCCTAAAGTCAACACAGACATATAACTTTAGTTTCTTGAAGGTACAAATAACTGCTAAAATGGAATAAAAAGGTAGCACTTACAGCGCACGGTGAATATTTAAAATATAAACATAACTGGTGGTACATTGACTCACAATGATCTACTAAAGTCAAAAAATATTTCAGTTTATTTCTTATTCTAGTCTTTTCCAAATGAAGGACAAAAGTCTCCCACCACAAAAAAGAGTGAGAAAAATATGAGAAAAATATGTCATTACAGTGTGAGTAACCTGAAAAAACCTGACTGCACAATTTGGCTACACTCGACATTACAAGTAAAAGAATCCTGCCATGCCATTATGCCTGGATTAACTGTGCTCTGAAATTAATCACAACCTATGAAGAATGATTATAAAACAGAATTTCTTTGTGCATGCTTCATTACACAAATTTAGAGAAACCCTGTGCTAATTTTTGCAGACTACACTTTTTTTTCCAAAGGAGAAGGCTAAAATTATAATTTAATCTCTATATTAGTAAAAATTATGCTATCTAAATTATTTTCAAATGCTGCCTGCATCTCTCATCCAAGTCCCAAATTATCCCAATTCACTTAGAAAAACGTTTAATTAAAAAACAATTCTAGATGTCTGATATCCTACCATAAAAGAAATGTGCTCTAAAACACCTTTAAAAAATTCTGTTGGCATACCAAATCATTCCATCATCTACTCTCTATATTCTTAAAAACAAAAATGAAAACGAAACGATGGGAGTCGGATTCAGCTACAAAGACTGAAGGCACTTGCAGCACTTCTCCTGGAAGTCTGTCATAAACTTAATAACCAAGCAAGAACAACTATCTTCCACTGCACGTCAAATGGAGACTCGAGTCCCCTGGAGGGCCCCTATTTAAAGGCAGAACTCGGAAGTGGTTCTGAACTCCAAATGCAGCCTCAAGGCATCCAGGCGACTGACAGTTCTCCAGAGGCCCCGAGAGCAGCCTCAAAGGCCCCTGGCGGCGACCTCACCCCTGCGAGTCCATAGGCTGTGGCCCGAGGAAGTTCTCGCCAGCCAGATGGCTAAAAGGCGGCGAGGAAGAGCAGGCGTTCCTCCTCCCGGGAAGCCCTGCAGCCCACTCCTTCCATCCCGACCTCATCCGCTCCTCGAATGCTCGTTCTGCATGAGGAAGACAGGAAGTGTCAAGGTTCTCTGGGGGGAGAGGACGTCTGGGTCCCAAACACGGGAAGGCCCCCGGAGGCACGCCCACCCCAGAGCTGGTATGTCACCTGGAAGGGTGACCCTAGCCCGGGTGGCGCCTCAGCCAGACGGAGCGTCTCCCCCTCCCCAGGTCCGTCGCCATCACCTCCTCTTCTACCTCCTCCTTCTCCTCTCCTACTCCTGCATTTCCCACCACGACGGCCGCTTTCCCGGAAGGTGCTCGCAACACCGGCTCCCACGCGCCACTTCCGCCTGTGTGTCCCTGCGCGCGTGCGCAAGCGCGTGACCCCGCCCCCAGCCTGCCTCGGGCCGCCGCCGGCGTGAGCGCCGTTACCTCCTGCGCATGCGCTATCCACTCTGGGACGCGGTCCGGGGCCGCCTGGGTGGGTCCTGCGGTTAAAGCAGTACTTCAATTACACCCACTGAAGGTGGAGTAGGGGCGGCAAGCGCCGACCTGGCCAAGAATCTCATCCTCCGGTCGGTGTTCTCGCGGCTTCCTGGCCTCTGAGCCTCTGAAGGCCCCGAGGTTTCAGCTGCTGCGTACCGCGGACCCCGTGGCTGCCCACGAGGGAGGCGACTTCCGCGTCATGGCCCTGGGCTGAGATTTGAGAAGGCGGCCACGTAGAGATTGTTGAAACTAGAATTTTAAATCCTTCGGTCCTCTCGTCACTCCCCCCCCATTTGATCTAAGTGAAATGCGAAAAAAATCACAGTATCTCTGTCTTCATGTTTCTGCCCGATTCATACCTGCTCTTCCGGTGACATTGGGCTGAAGTAACGCTTGGAATGTTTCTGACGTAATAATTCAGCTGTAACTACAGCAACCGTGGTTCTTGCAACCTAACAGAAGTGTTGCCAGCATGGCCTTGACAGTGCCACTTACAACTTGGAAGGTAAAGCCCAAAGCTTGAGGACCAGCCATCAAAACTTTTCTAAACGTTTAGGACTACAGATCTATAGTCACTGAGATGTAGTGTTGTAAAAACCAGGATTCCGGGATGGCGATGAGTTATTTTTAGATAACACTTAAAGAATGATGAGGAAGGAAGATAAAACGAAGATGGGCAATTTTGAGAACATACTTTGGTTACTTATATATGTATTATACATATTTATATATGTGCCATATAGAGATGTTTATATATGTGTTATATATATGTAGTATATATTTATTACATATGTGTTGGAATCCAAGTCAGTTATGAACGTCTTTTAAAATTCTACAGGAATGAGCTGGGCTCGGTGGCTCAGCCTGTAATCCCGCGCCTTGGGAGGCTGAGGTGAGTGGATTGCCTGAGCCCGCGGGTTCGAGACCCGCCTGGGCAACTTGGCGAGACCTCATCTCTACAATTAATCAAAAAATTAACCGGGCGTGGTAGCGCACGCCTGTCGTTCCAGCTACTTGGAAGGCTGAGGCGGAAGGATCGCCGGAGCCCAGCAGGTCGAGGAGTGGCCACTGCACTCCAGTCTGGGCGACGGAGTGAGACTCCAACTCAAAAAAGAAAAAAAAAAAAGAAATTCTACAGGAATGATGCAGAAAGGGCAGCAGTTTGTGTCTAGTATTGAGAGTAGGGGTTTATATTGAAGCAAGGAACCTACTTTAAGTGGTGGTGAGAAAAAGTGTTCTGGTTTAGACATTTTCATTTAACACTTACATACTTAATCCTAGTTAGACCAATGTTACCAACATTTAAAAGTGTTGAATCTAAAGCTTAGAGAACTTACATTTTCTACATAGATAGTAAATGACAAAGACTTTCAGTTATGCCATACTGCCACTGAATGATGCGGATTTAATACTGCTGGTGTAATATTGCCACATAGTTATCACATGAGTAATGAAACACAGTAATGTAAGGGAGTAAATATTTATTAAACAAGTATTCTATAATGGGTACTATTCCAGATAGTCTTTCATACATATTCCAGATAGTCTGTCATACATTTCACATTTGACATGTTAAAATATTTCACTGATAGGTTAGTCAGAGAAGCATTATGATCGGGTGACATTTGAATAGGGACAGGAAGAAAGTGAAGCAGCAAACCCTGTGGACGTCTGAGAGGGCAAATGTTTCATGTAGAGGGAACTGTAGCTATAAAGCACTGATGCTTGATTTAGGTGCTTGGAGAGGGTTAAAAAAAGCTCTGAAGTGTTGCTTAGATGTGACCCATCAAGAACAAGTACAGTTTTACACGCCATGGTAAGAATTTTGAACTTTAATATTAGTAGAATGGTAAGCCATTAGAGGGTTCTGTGTACTGGAGTGGCATATTCTGTGACAGAGTCTAAAGTGATTACTCCAGTTGCTGAATGACTGGAATGTCGAGAGCCAGAGAAGCCCTGTTCAAAGGCTTTTACAGTTGTCCAGGAATGAGTAGGTTATACCTTTTGATACCTGTCATACCATAAGTTGTTTTATACTGTCATTTACCTTCTCATGGAAAACCCTAACTCCTTGAGGGCAGGGAGCTCATACTTGTAATTTATGAATAATGTATAAGGCCTATACATATGCCTGTTTAACAGATGCTTGATAAATGTATAATTGACTAAATATTTGGTGTAAGAAGAAATTCTTGAATGTATACCCTCAGAAATCTGAAACTGGGTTACTTTTCAGTCAGGTGGCAACAAGGACTTCTGTTAGTGACTTTAAGAAGACACATGTATGGCCTGGCAGTTGAAACTCTTTCTTAGTAAAGCTAGAATAACTACTACCTCTTTGAATGCCCAGCCTCGCCATAGTAAAAGGTGGTGGTAACTTCTGTAAGGAGAGCAGTCCACTGCTTGATTGATTCCATAAGAGCCCTTCCTTCCTGGAGAGAATAGTGGTTCATACTTAGCAAAGTGACACTTCTCTTGATAGGAATTTGCCTTGTTCACAGTCCTTCTGCCAGCACTACTACCTGGTAGAGTTACAAACACTTGATTTTCTGACATATTACCTCCACCAAGGGATATACTTTATGGTAAACGAGGTGCGATAATGACACATGACCATGGGGTCCACTGACTGTACCACATATTGTGTTGCCTGGAGGAAGTTGGTCTGATGGAAAGAACATTGACATAGTCTAGTGAACATCAGCAAATCTCCAATAATGTTAAAATTATTGAATTTCTCTCTTCCCATCTGTGAAATGGGAATGATAATAGTACCTACCTGGTAAGTTGTGATTATTAAGTGAAAGAGGATTAAAGATGGTTAAATGGTTAGCACAATGCCTGTCACCTGACAAGCACTCAGTAACTAGGTTAGCTATTATTATTTTATTACTATCACCTATCATTAGACATCATTTATATATTATCATCAGTTGTCTCTTTTCTAGCTCTTTCATAAAGAATAGCTTATCTATCATTTTCAAACTAGGCAGTTCATTGGTAGATGTACGATTCCAGATGCACTGAACAGAAAATCTATTTAATTCCATTTTCATCATTCATTTAATAAATACTTATTGAGCTACTGGGCATTGTGCATGCTACTGGGCATTGTGGACATGTCGATGACTAAGACAGACATGGATCCTTGCTCTCATGAAGCTCACAGCCTTGTGGTGGAGACAGTTAATTACACAGTAATTACAATGTGATTTGCGTTAATGATAAGGGAATTAACTACACGAGGGGATGAGAGCTATAGGCTATGGTAATGAGGCTATGGTTATAGATTCAGTTCCCTTGTAGGGTAACTGACTTACAGGGCTCTGTAGGCTTTTCTCTGTTCAAAACTGGATTGCTTGGACACCAGCCCTGACTACCCTTCTTTCCTGGCACTGATTATTTGTGTGGTGCCAAATTCTTCAAAAAGTGATAGCATACATGATGAGATGGAGAGATAATTTTACTTGTTTAAAAACTGGCTTGAGAATCTCATTTGAAACAAGGTTCTTTTTTTTTTCTGTAGCTGTAAGAAGTAATTTTATTAGCCTCTTATAAGATTATTCATAAACTGCTTTCTATGAAGGGTTGGTCCTGTTAACATGGATTTCTTTTCACTTCTTAGAACAGTACTGTCCAATAGAAATATCATGTATACCGCACAGGCTATTTTAACTTTTCTGCTAGCTTCATTAAAAAGATGAAATGAAACAAGTGAAATTAATTTTAGTAATATATTTTATTTAACAATATAGTCAAGATATCATTTCAACATGTAATCAATCTAAAAAATTATTAATGGGGTATCTTAAATTTATTTTATATAAAATCTTAAAAATCTAGTGTATTTTTCACATTTCCTGCACATTTCGATTCAGACCAGCTACACTTTTAAGTATCACATATGACTACTGTCTACCACACTGGATAGCACAGTTTTAGAGCACTTAATTTTTGTCAATCATTTAGAGGTTAGGTGGGGCTAGAATTGTTTAAAAGGTTTTTCTTCATTCTGTAAAGTAGGTAATTGTTTGCAAGATACTACTTAAAAACACTGCTGCATTCCAGTCTGGGCGACAGAGTGAGACTCCAACTAAAAAAAAAAAAAAAAAAATTCTTACTTATGTACATGTGTGCTGTAGCTAATAGTATTAGTGATCTTTGATCAGGTTGTTAGGGAACAGTGTAGCAAAACAAATAATGCCTGGAAATCCAGAGATAAGAATTTGAATGAAGGCTCTACCACCATCAAACTCCATAACTGTGAGAAGTAGCATCTTCCTAAAGATCCCCTTCATACCCTTATTTACCAAGTAGATTAACAATTTCCTCTCTTGGGCCACCATAGTACTTATACCCATTTCTGTTTGCTCCTATTCGAGCAGTAATTGTAGTGTTTTGCAGCATTCGTACATTTCTTTCTATGTCCCTCCTTTACTGGACTGAGAGCTCTTAGAAGGCAGTGACCATGTTCTGTTTATCCTCACTGTCTAATATGGTGCTTGTCCTAGAGCAGTCGGTGAATATATGCTGAATGAACAGATTTGTGTATGAAGGAACTAAAATAGTGTTTTTAATGACAATGATTTCTGCTTATAACTTGATATTAAGTGGGTACAGTTCTTTGATATAATTGGTCTGTCATATATTTAGCTGAGAGAATGACTTCTAAACCTATCACTGGATTATGCCAGATTACAAATTCCTGGTATGACTGGGTTTGTGTGTTATTCCATTGGTTTGTGATTTATTGAAATATAGTCATTTGGTCACATTATGAATCTCAACAGTGGAAGAAAGCTTTTTTTCGTGGCTGTTTATGAAACAAACACCTCAATTTGAAGGTAATTTAGCCATACCTTTCAAAATACATTTCTGATTATTAATCTCATCAGGCCATTGAACGTGTTAGTTACTGGTATTGTTAAAATGAGCAGTGATGTCATCATTTAAATTTTTTGAAAACTCCAACCAGGACTTTCATCTGAATGAAATAGTTAAAGGCATGAAAATGTAAAACTAATGATATTTAATATAGAAATGTGATTTCAAAACTTGAACATGAGGATTACTTTATTTCCTCCATGTCTGTGCATATGTGACTGAATCTTGGTCTGGAAATGAACCTTAGAAGAGAATCAGCAATTTGAAGACTGTATTCAACTCTTGGATCATTTCATTTTCTCTTGTGCTTAATTAATAGACAAAGCATCATACTACTGACCAGAGGAAATGCCCCAGACATGTTTTATTCTGGCATTTGTGTGATTCTTTGTTTAATTCCTTTATATATTTTTATTTTATTGTCTTATTTAAGTTTTAGTGTTATTTATGATTATGAAATATATCTGCATGGTTAAAAATTCAAAAGTTTCAAAAGCTTATGTAATGAAAAGTTGATCACACATGCCTGACTTTGTTTATTCACCTAGTTTTCCTCTGCTCAAGCGCTAATGTTACCATTATCTTAATATAGTTCTAGCAATATTTTATTCACAAGAAATACATACATACACACATATTTATTTATTTGTTAAAAACTTAAAATGGTAGTATAACAATTTTCTGCATCTGCCTTTTCTCATCTAATGGTATATTTTACAGATTTCTTAGATTTTATAGCTGAAAAAACTAAATTTAGCTAAAACGGCCTCAGTCTTTATAAAACCTACAACTTCTTTTTTGGTTTGTTCATATATATTCATTTTCCATTTATAGTTGTTATTTGTTTATTTATATTTTATTCACATCAGTTTATATTGTGAATGTTTTTGGTCTGTTTGGTCATCATACATTTAATCATGATATTCAGTATGATCAACTTTACTTTCAAATTGATTCTGAGGTGGGGGAAGTACATGCCAAGTGTTTGTAGGCATGGTGTAAGTTTAAACTTCAGGCTTCCAAACCAAAATTTTTATGCAGAACAGAATGACTATGTTATTCTGTGATCTGGAAACTATAACATAATGAAGACTAACTGAAAGAAATGAGTATGCAATTATTGTCCTTAAGTAATTAAATGACCATTATATAAAAAGAAATTAGACTTATGTGGCTCTGGAAGGCATAAGTAGAACTAAACTGAGATATATGATACATAATTTATTGTTCCCTTGACTTTGAGCATAGTAACTTTCCAAAATGGCATGGACTGTCTCATGAGGTACTCAACAGAGACTAGAATGGCCGTTTTTCTGAGATGTTATGTAAGGGATCCTTGTACCATAGGCAAGAACTAGATAATCCCTTAGGTTTCCCAACCCTAGGATGCCCTCTTCCAGATCATTGCCCCTTATAAGACTTTACCAAGTCTTGGGACTGTTAATGGCTACAATTGCATCTTCTTGGTTATGCAATTCCCTGTAGAAGGAGCAAGATGAGAAACCAGTCTTGCTGACAGCAACTTATACCTGTAGGCTGAGATGAATAGTTACAGACCTCTATTATATCAACAGATTAGTAGAATAGAAATAAATGTGTCTGAAACATTGCAGACTTAAACATCACTATTCTTTGCTGAAGGAAACAGTCCAAGCAGAAACAATTTCCCCATTAAGAGCACATGACTGTATATGTCAATCTTAACTCATACATGGTGAGTAGTTGTACAAAAAGCCTTTACTGGGGTGACTAGTTTCTTGATCTACTCTTTATTTTATAAATCATTTAATTCTCAGTTTTATGACTTTGAGGAGAGGAAACATGGCATCCAGCAAACTTCTTAAGGGCAGAGTTGATATCTGGAAACATCTGGAAACTCATCACCCTATTGCAGTCAGTGTCTTGCTCAAATAAACTATTTCTTGAATGCATCAATAAATCACAAGCTCATTCAAGCCCACTTTTGTCACTCTCATATATGAATATTTATTTGTTTGGGTCGGGGTCTCACTCTCTTATAGGCTGGAGTACAGAGGTATGATCATGGCTCATCTTAGCCTCAAATTTCTGTGCTCAAGCAATCTTCCTTCCTCAGCCTCCTGAGTAGCTGGGACTACACGTGTGTGCCACCACACCTGGCTAATATTTTTATTTTTTTGTGGAGATGAGGTCTTGTTATGTTTCCCAGGCTGGTCTCAAACTCTTGGACTCAAGTAGTTCTGTCTCCTTGGCCTCTCAAAGTGCTGGAATTACAGATGTGAGCCACCATGGCTGGCCTTATTATGTTTATTATTAGTAGGAGTACACCCACTAGTAGTGTTTCTTCATTTGTGCCTTTCTTCATTTTGTTTCACTAGACTAGGTTGTATCCTTTTCTCTGTTTTTTCCTCCATATTCTACAATCCCTCAAATTTGGAATCCACTCTTACATCCAATTAATTATTGCCCCTTTCTCTTTCTGCTTTAAATACCTTAATACATGCTTCATACAATTTATACTTAATTATCACAATCTTTTATTATATATATTGCATATGAAGTCTATGTTGCTTATGCAAAAAATGAGCAGAAAGTACAGAGTTCCCATATATTCCATCAACTCCATTTTCTCTATCATTAACGCTTTGTATTAGTGTGG
The DNA here is from genome assembly GCA_963574415.1 of Tarsius wallacei. Lineage (NCBI taxonomy): Eukaryota > Metazoa > Chordata > Mammalia > Primates > Tarsiidae > Tarsius > Tarsius wallacei. The sequence continues at coordinate 10,551 of CAUYQG010076885.1, read as the reverse complement.
TAAATTTCATACAAATGATAAGCCAATAGTACAGAATAGTCTCACTGCTCTGAAAATCCCCTGTTCTCCACCTATTCATCTCTCCTTCACCCTGAGCCCCTGGCAACTACTGATCTTTGTCCTGTCTCCATGGTTTTGCCTTGTCCAGGCCATATAATTGGAATCATAAGGCATGTAACCTTTTAAGATAGGATTTTTTTGCTTAGCGATATGCATCTGAAGTTTCCACATATCTTTTTGTGGCTTGATAGTTCATTCCTGTTTATTGTTGAGTAATATTCCAGGGTATGTTTGTACCACAGTTTATCTAGTCACCCATTAAAGGACATTTCTGTTATTTGTTATAGAATAATGTTTTCCTTTATGCAATGTTTAAAAGATTGATTTAATGCTTATGTGTGTTTATTATTTTTAGAAGCCATAGAGATTAGAAGATAGGCCTCATAATAAAGCCTTCAGTTAAAGTCTCCTTAGCTCTGAAATCAATGCATATATTACCTCAATATATGACAACATTTAGATTTTCAAAATAAACACACTACTTTAGTAATAAGAAACAAAAACATTTAAACATTATTTTCATTTTCTGCATAATCAAGGTTTCCCAAAGCATGAGAGTGTAGAGAACTCTCTTTTTCTTATGAATGTTTATCTCTTTATTACATTCCACAAAAAAAGAACTTTTGTCCCATATTTGAAATTTAAAACCCAATGTGATAGTATTAAGAGGTGGGGTCTTTGGGAAGTGATTAAGTCATGAGGGTGTAGCTCTTAAGAATGGATTAAGGCTTCACAAAGCTGCCTGGCTTTTTCACTTCCACCTTCCCCCATGTGAGGATGCAGTAATAAGGTGTCATCAATGAGGAATGGTGCCTCACCAGACACAGAACCTGTCAGCGCTTTGGTCTTAAACTTCCCAGCCTCCAAAACTGTGAGAAAATGAGCTTCTATTATTATATATTACCCAGTCTGTGTTGTCCTGTTATAACAGTACAACTGGACTGAGGCAAATATATATTTTGCTAAGGTTTATAGTACAGAATCCTAGAATGCAAAAAGGGAGCCTAGGGCTATCTGGTCTGTTTGGTCTCCAATATCTGAATTTCTTCTCTGCCATTTCAGGCAGATGGTCTTACTCTTACAAGTCAACTGGTTTCACTTTTTCAGATAACTCTAATTATTAGAAATGTCTTTTATTCAACTAAACTCTGTTTCCTATAATTTCTAGCCATTCATTCTAATTCTACTCCATGAATAATAAAGAACAAGTTTAATCTTTTCCCCGATGATGGCATTTTAAATATTCAAAAGATAGCTAGAATGTCACTTTCCAAATTAAATTTCTCAAGCACCTTATCATCTTAGACATTTTCCTCTGAATTATTTTGCTGAATGGTTTTTTGCAGCTTTTAAAAATATTTTGTGGATGCATACCTATGTTCTTTTATTAATTCATTCATTCAGTTACTATATTTTGAGTGCCTACTGCCTATTAGACTCTGTGTTAGGAATTGGGGATGTAATGGTAAACCAGATAACTGCTGGCTCTTCCATCATGAAACATCCAAGGGGCAAAGGCAGAGATTAATGATGGGGGGGAAGCCAGGTGTTCAGGGAAGGTCAGCCATATGTCTGTATGTAAACAAACTTGGAGGTAGAAAGAATTTTTGCAAAATCTAGTATCTGAAAGAAGATCAGTGGACTAAAATGCAGTGAGGAAAGGTACATGTGGTGGTTTTAAAATGTAATTTATTTCTCCTAAGGTGGATTCTAATTTCCTCCTAAAATCTGGGCCTGGACTTAGTGATTCTTGTCCAGTGAATAAAATGTGGCAGAAGTGACGCTATGTAATTTCTGAGGCTAGGCAATTAAAAAGAACAACTTCCACTTGGCTTCCCCATTGTTGGATTGCTCATTCTGGGAGAAGACAGCTGCCATATTGTGGGGACTTTCAGCAGCTTGTGGAGAAACCCAGGTGTAAGGAACCAAGGCCTCTGTCAAACAGCAAACACTGTGTTGTGAATGTCAATGAAGTGGATCTACCCGCTGCAGTCAAGCTTTCAATCATCTGCAGCCCTGATCAACATCATATCTATAGCCTCATGAGAGACCCCAAACCAGGACCACCCAGATAAACCACTTCTGAATTCCTGACTCACAGGAGCTGTGAGAGATACAAAGTTTATTGTCATTTTAAACCACTGAATTTTGAAGTAATTTGTTATGAAGATAAATGATAAAGAAGAGCTATGTGCATTAGATTACTTTTGGCTTCAATTAACACAAGACCCAATTAAAAGGATGAGGAGTTTATTATGTCACGTAGTAAGCGCAGAGAAAGGACACCTCCATTTTTGGTCAAGTTGGTGGCCTGATCACCCAGGTTCTTTCTTTCTGCTCTGTCATCCTTGCCATGTTGGTGATGTCTTTTCACAGAACCACAAAACTGTAATAGCAGTTTCAGTCATCCCCTGAACAAGAGAGGTATTTCCACCTGCATGTCTTTTTATAGATAAGAAAAATCTTCTCATTGTTGGTGGCCAGAAATGGATAAAACACCTGCCTTTCAATAATATCTGTCCAATTAGATGGAAAGAACAGGGACTTTGGAGACATCAAAGTAAGACATGCTGATGGATTGGATGTGGTACACGAGAATAAACGGGGGAGAATCAAGGATAACCTAGATTTCTGGCTTAAGCAACTGGGTGGAAGGTAGTGCCTTTTTTTAAAAAACAAAATCAATAGTTTCATTTTGTATATGTTAAATCTAGACGTCTGTAAAACATCTAAATTGAGATGTCAGGGAGCAGTTGGATATTTACATTTGAAATGAAAGATAAAAATGAAGCATAATCAGTCAAAAGACAGTTTTCAAATCTGTGTGGATGATGACTTGCCAGTGGGGGATGGGTGGATGAGAGATGACAGAGAAAGGCCCAGAACCATGCTCTGAAGAACCTCAACACCTAAAGACCATGTAAAGAAGGAGGTGGCAGCAAAGGAAAACCAGGTAAAGCAGGAGGGAGGAAGAAAGGCAGTACCAGGGAAGTCACAAAGGGTTTCAAACAGGAGTGGTTAATTGTCTCCTGTCTGCCAAAAGACTGAATAGAATGAAGACGTAAAAGTGACCTTTGGATTTAGCACAGCATTTTGTGTAGGATGATGGCGAAAGAGGCAGATTCTTAAAAGGCTGAAGCATGAATAGGACATGAGGAAGTAGAGACAGCGCATGAGTACCACTCCTTGGAGGTGTTGTACCATGAAAAGTGTAGATAGGAGGAGGTGCAGGATCAAGGATGGAAGAGCAGGAGAGAGCACATTCTGTATACCACTGGGAACTTTCCTGTACAGAAAGAGAATGATTGATGATGCAGGAGAAATGAGGGAAAGCCGAAGAAGTAAGATCCCTGAGAACAACACCACCACATACCCAACACACACATACACATCTATGCATATTCATAAAGGCAGTTGTATAAAGTGGTCAAGAGAAACCAGACTCCTAGAGACAGAGATTTGGGGTATTTCAAAACAGCTTTGTGACTTTGGGAAATTTACTTAGCTTCTCTGTGTTCCAGTTTCCTAATCAATAAAATGAAGTTAGTAGCAACAGTACCTGTCTCATGGCGTTGTCCTCATGTCAAGTGTTAATACATGTCAAGTGTTCAGAGCAGTGCTGTTGCATGAGAGGTGCTCTGTGTGTCAGGCACCTACTTGCTAGTCTTTGCTGTATTTGGTTCTCCTAAGTAACCTAGGCTAAAGGCACTGTCTTAAGAAATAAATTATTGATTTAACTTTTATCTCGACATGCTTTTTGGATAGTTATGTGTGACCTTTATAAAAAGTGTGGCATGTTGAGATGCAACCTGAAAAGAGAATGAAATTTATGTTTTGAAAGATAATTATCCAAGCGTTAGTGGAATACACAGATTTAGTATTTGTTATTTATTACTTTCTGTCTGTTGGAACTCTTGATTTCAAGTAGAAAACTATAAAAAAAAGTGATAGCTACAAGTTCATCAGAAAGCACCCAAAGAAATCAGAAAGCACCCAAATAGGGTGGAGCTACCAAGGTGCCAAATTAGACAACATAGTATAGACTGTTGTACGAAATGGAAAATAGATACAAATCATGTACTACATAGGCAGCACTTTCTTCCTCTCTCACTGAATGTTAATTCCCACCCAAGACTGTCTAGCTGTTTGCAGGAGTCTGCAAAGATAGAACATTTATAGGAATTAATGCTCTGTGGGTATACAACACGGAGACCCTGAAGAACTAAAAAACATGAATAAATGTATTCCAATTATAGGCTAATGCAGGTAATGGGTTTATAGTACTTAGAGGTCTGGATCTGTTCTCCGACAGCCTGCAGACATTAGGGGCCCCTCATGGCTCGCCTGCAATGTAGGCATTATGGAGTGATTTTTACTTTACTGCCTTTTCCATCAGATCATCCCCTTTCTTTCACACACAAGGTTAATTCACTTCTTGATCACATTATTTCCTCGCCGCTCTTTGACAATATAAAAATTCTGAGTGGACAGCTCAATCCCTCTTCCATCTCAGATTTGATTGTTATGGTATTGCCTGGCGTCCCTCAGAGGCCTCCAGCAGCCTTTGCTGCACTTTATGACACTTAAATGGCTCGGCTACAATTTCTCCATCTATTCACGAAATGCTGTTAATAACTCATTTCCAAAGAGGCCCTTCTTTATGTCTTGGCATTAAAGGAATTTTTATTAGGTGCCAGGATAGGTGACACACAGCCTCAGTAACCAAAGAGTTAATTAATCTGTTGAAATTTATTGCCTTTTATACTGCACTCAGTGTGACAGTCCCTAAGAGAAACAGATACTATATTTACAGCCGGAGTTGAAATATTCAGTAATATAGTCTGCATACTGACCTACTCCATCAGTGTATGCCTTCTGCTGGAACATCCATTAATCACAGAAGATGAATTTGTGTAATCTATCTTCTTTCTTATTCTGAGATTCCAATAAATATTGAAATAATAATTTATTGATTACCTTGCAATATAAATGTGTAGTAAAGGCACCCAAGACATTTGCATGGTAATGCAGTTTGGAAGCTCTTGGCATTCTATGGGAAAGAAAGAAAAAAAACTGCCGGAGGAGTGGCATAGGATACTTTGTGGGCGGAACTCCCAACTGATTTCTTATTATGTAGAGAGAAATGAGAAGGTAGTTTTATGAACTACCAAAAGTCATAATCATAGCCGTGATCATTACATTCTCTAAAGTAAACAACGTGACTATTGATTGAGTCTTACATTGGCACCTTGCCTTCTTTGTGCATTATCCCCAGAATATTTCAGATCATAAATAATTTTCCTGGGCCACAGCTTCACTTTCACAGTTACCTCCTGCCTGCACTTAATCTAGGTAAAGATGAAAAGAGTGTAGGCATGTGGTTGCTATCTGCCATGTAATACCAATAAAATCTTCTGGGACCATTTTATAAATTCTTTAGGCCGAAATGTGTATTTCCTAATACCATACTCTGGATAGTGTTTTGAGCTCTTGGCCTAACTCTGAACTCATTTATACAATTTTCACGAGTTCTGTTACTTATGGAAGCATTAGTTTTTGTCATGATTCTAGGATCATAATAATTTTCACATCAAATCTGATTTGACCCAGAAACATTGGTATATGAAAAGTATTATAGAACATAGAGTTGCCATTCTGGGTCAAGCATACTTATTTTTAAAAACTCCAAATATATTTGTCTCTGGACATATTTTACATGGACTTGTGTTGGGTTAAGGTGAGCTAAGTGACCAGTGTTTTCTAGTCTGTACTTGTGCCATTGTCACCAAATTACACGTTGGGTTTGTTATAGGTTCAGTGCTTTCAGTTGAATTCAATCATGCACAGTTAATGTAGCCCATTTTGGGTCTCCATAATAATTATCCTTGTTTTCAGCAACTCTTTATGATCAGGATAACTCTGCAGAATGGATGAAATTCTAATGTGTGGGATTTGTTTTCTAGTGCTTTACTGATAAGGTTAACCAGATGGTGAAATGCAATAGCTTGGGAGATCTAGTGTTGATATACAGTATATCATTTCCAGAAAGATAATGAAAAAGCAAAATAAACAGAGGTTTTTAGATTCTCTTCTTGGTCATGAAATTGAAAATATACTTTTTTAAAGAATAGAGAAATATCTCATCATAATTCTCCTGCTTAGTTATATATTTTAAAATAAGACAAACTATTTTGAAAATGTTGCTATAAATTTTTATATATAGCAGATATATCAAATTTTTAAAATGAAAAATTATGAAATTTTGAATGTCACTTGAAACAATGTGATGTGAATTCTACAATGAAATATATTTTCTTTAATATTTTTAGTAATGATAATACCAATTAACTCATATATTTCTTCCATAAATTTCATTTTGATCAAATCAGTGATTATCAAAATATTATAGAATTAAGCAACCCTGAACTTTAATATGCTATAAGCATTGCTAATCTGGCACTGATATTATTTTTTGAAGATGGGTGATATATTTTTTATGTTTTGATTTTTGCTGATTTGGATTATTTTAACTATTGAAATCTATAAGGAATTCTGTGGATGCATTAAACTACAGATGTTTCTTTCATGATTAGGTTTGCTAAGAGATGGCATATTACTGCATAATTGCTGTACTTTTTTGGGGTGCTTTTTCTTTTTTACTTGTTGGTATTAATGGTTGATCCTTGTTCTGCTCATATAAAGTTACATTCTGATTTAAGATCTCCCTAGTGTTTGGCTAATTGGGCTATTCACTTAAAGTATACTGTGCTTTATTACTTTATCTTCCATGGTATTTTACATTTTGGAATGACTGATTCTAATTCCTGTTCCACACTAGTATAATTTCATAGTAGCATAACCTTGGGAATACATTAAATTTGGCCTTTAAAGCACTGCTTTGTTTTTATCTGAACAGTAGTGAATAGTGGTGGCATTTTCCAACACCCACATTGACTTGTTTTTTATAGTAATGCTTCTTTTCCCTTCCTTCTTAGTTTGAACTAATGCAACACATTGCCTATTTAAGCATCCATTACATGGCAAGTTTTCTGTTAGGCACTGAATATATGAAGTTGAATAGGCATAATTGCTACTCTCAAGCTGTTCAAACTCAGTTGCTTGAGACAGAAATGTAACAAATAATGATTTTTAAAAACCATCCCCACTTAGCACGTTAAATCCTTAACTTTGGAAACTTGAGGTTAAATAAATTTGGGATCTAGCCACTTATTGAACATTCATCCAAAGGCAGGTGCTTCTCTAAACACTAGAAATGGATTACTTTATTTAATCTTAGCAAGGCTGTGAGGCAAGGGCTATCATTGTTGTACTGATGAGTGAAGTGAGTCACAGAGAGGCTAGGTGACCTGCCAGGCCTTTACTCTCAGTACCTGGATGAGGAATTGAAATGCAGCCACCTGACTCTAAGGATGGGGCATCAATCACTCATTCTCTCTGCTCTGCAGGAAGACACATAAGTTATTCCAAGTAAGAATTAGCCATTCATTTTGTGTATTTATTGTCTGAATACCGTTTATTGAGTTCTTTCCCAGGTATTTGAATCTGTCAACTAACAATTACATACATACGTGGGACTGTTTCTAGGTCTTGTTTTTCTCTAGGTAATCTATACTATTCTGTGGTTTATTTGTCTATTCCTATTCTATTCCCACAGTTTTTATTCCTAAATGTTATAAAACTTTAACTCACGCACACATAAATACACACACACACACACACACACACACACAGAGTATTGTTTTCAAAATGTGTTTTCTGTTCTTGACCTCTTTTTGCTTAATTTTTATATTTAATTTATTATGCACTTAAAATAATATGTCCAGTATAAAGAGTAATAGTGAAAATAACCACCACAAATTTACTACCCAGGTCAAGACATAAAATATTGCCTTGATATTGCTCTTGTTGTGACCCTCGTTGATTTCATTCTCCTCCCAACCCCTCCTTACCTCCCAGTGGTAACAGGATCATGGCTGTTGTGTTCACTTTTCCCTTGCTTTTCTTTATAGTTTTTCTGTTTGGATGAATAATGTATGATTTAGGCTTACCTGCTTATGACATTTATGTGATAAAAGCAAATTGCATACTTTTTCTCTAACTTATTTTGTTCAATGTTATGTTTGGGGGATTTATCTATGTTGGTGTAAGTAGGTGTAATTTATTTTCACTGCTGCATAATATTTCATTACATGAATATAAAAAATATTTTTCCACGGTGCTATTGATGGCTATTACAACCATTCAGGTTTGCAATCATGAGCAATGCTGCTATGACCATGCTTGTACACATATTCTGGTATGCATGTACAAGAGTTTCTTTCAAGTGTACACTTAGTAGAATTGCTGAATCACATGGTAGCATATGTTCAAATCTATTAGGTAAGGTCAAACTGTTTTCCAAAGCGGTTGTTCCAATTTATGTGCCTGTTAGCAATATAGTATATCGCATTGCATATATATAATTTGTATTTCTCTGATTACTATTGAAGTAATGCAGTGGAACATTTTAAAAGGTAATATAAGAAAGTATCCTTATGACCTAGGGTAGAAAGTATTTTTTAAGCAAGACACAAAATGAAAAACTTATATTAAGAATATATAAAGAACTCCTATGAATCAAGAAGAAAAAGATAGTGCAAAGTAAAATGACTTGAACACATATTTCACAAAAGAAAAAAGCAATGGCACATGTGCGTATGTTTACCTATACCTTTTTCTGTAATTATTTCCCTTCTGTTCATAAATGCATGAGAATTTCCTTTGTGAAAGTCTTCTGGGGATAATATTTTTTTCTCTCTTTCCTTTTTATTTGATAAGATCCTTATTTTTCCCTTATTCTTAAAAGATAGCTTAACTTGGTATAGAATTCTGTGTTGGCAGTAAAAAAAGAAAATGTCCACAATTAATTAAAATGTTCACAATGAATGAAAATGTAGCAAATCTCAGAGAGAAATAGACACTATGAAAAAGAACTAAATGAAGCATCTTGAATAGAAAATAAAATATTTGAATTAAAAATAATCATTTAAGAGTCATAGCACATGAGTTAAAACATGAGCCAGTTTACTTGAAGATTGGTCAATGAAAATTATTCAATCTACATAGCAGAGAGAAAAAACGATAGAAAAAGCAAACAAGTCCTTGTGCGGCTGTTATAATCATCTTGCAATGATAGATCGATTCCACCCAAAATTTGATCCAGATGTTAAGATTAATGATGCCACATACACACTAAGAGGGTGTGAAAAAGTTTATTACTCACATAACAAGCTGGACAGTTTTCCTAAACTGGTCTGAAAATGGATACAGAGAACAAATAAAAGATAGTAGTTTGAATCTGCTGCTGATGCCTAAGAAGGGAGCACCCAGACTTTCTTATCAGCTTGTCCATATACAGGACAGACAGGGAAGAGGGAGGGGTGAGGCTTAAAAACTGACACCAATTAAACATTGAAAAATGCAGCCAGACTCCTCATTATAGATAATATCAAAATGTCTAAAATATATGTAATTGGAGTTCAGGAAGGAGAAGAAGAAGTGGATATAGCCAAAAAAAAAAAAAGTTGAAATTATGGCCGAAAATGTCCAAATTTACTGAAATACCTAAATATTCAAGAAGTTCATAAACTCCCTAAACAAACACAATGAAAGTCACAAGTAGTTAAATTGCTAAAAACCAATAGTAAAAAGAAAAATCTTGAAAGCAGCTAAGTAAATATTAAACAAGTCCATTTCATGAGGGCAAATACGTAGTAGCAGGTTTGCTTGTCATGTGGTGCATCAGTCAGTGTTCAATCAGGAAAAGAAAGTATACAGTACGTCCACTGGGGAAGCACACCATAGAGAACTGTTAGTCCATAACAGGAGATGAAAAGGGAACTCTAAAGTATAACCCAGAGCTGAGGGAGAATATCGAAGGAATGACACAATTACTAGGAAGAGGATTTCCCCAGAGTTGTAGTAAGGCTACATTAAAGAGGGTGTCATTGCAGCCTACTACTGGATGGCAGAGGAGTTTACTCTGTGGCCAGAGCTGGTCTGCAGCTTCAGGAAACCAGGAAACAAAACTCTGGGGGTAGAAATGAGCTGGGGTGGGTGCACAGAGAATGTAGGGCTGCCACTGTGAGTGTGAGGCCTTCGGAATATGATGTTCACATTGAAGGGCCATGGCAAGGAAGTAATTTGGTCCAGGTTGTTGCTAGAACTGCTAAAGGGTGCGTGCTTTGGGCACCCAACTGGGACATACATCACTGCTGAAGAGCTGTGAAAAGAAAAAGCAAGAGCTTTGGGAGGCTGTGGTGAGCGGATTGCCTGAGCCCGCGGGTTTGAGACCCGCCTGGGCAACTTGGTGAGACCTCATCTCTACAATATAATCAAAAATTAGCTGGGTGTGGTAGCGTGCGCCTGTAGTTCCAGCTACTTGGAAGGCTGAGGCGGAAGTATCACCGGAGCCCAGCAGGTCAAGGCTGC
>CAUYQG010076884.1:0-32966 GCA_963574415.1 Tarsius wallacei | reverse complement strand
CTGGGCTCCGGCGATCCTTCCGCCTCAGCCTTCCGAGTAGCCAGAACTACAGGCATGTGCTACACGCCCGGCTAATTTTTGATTTGTTGTAGAGATGAGGTCTCGCCAAGTTGCCCAGGTGGGTCTCGAACCCGCGGGCTCCAGCAATTCACTCACCTCGGCTTCCCAAAGCTCGGGATTACAGGATGAGCCACCAAGCCGGGCAAGTTTCTTAATTATAATGTTGGAGATATTTTACATAAATTTAAGCGCATGCACAAGAAACTCATCAATAAAGAGACAATTCACAGAACGGGAAACTATATTTGCAAATTATGCATCACACAAAGGCCTAATATTCAGGATATACAAGGAACTTAAATGAAGTGAAAGGAAAAACAACAACAACAAAAAAAAACCAAAACGACCTCATTAAAAAGTGGGCAAAGGACATTCTCAAAAGATGACATACAAGCAACCAGACACATGAAAAAATGTTCAGCTTCACTAATCATCAGAGAAATGCAAATCAAAACTACAAGGAGATACCCCTTAACTCCAGTAAGAATGGCTATCATTAATAAGTCAAAAAACAACGGATGCTGGCATGAGTGAAGTGAAAAGGGAATACTTCTACACTATCGGTGGGAGTGCAAACTAGCTCAACCTTTATAGAAAGCAGTGTGGTGATTCCTGAATGAAGTAAAAATTGACCTTCCATATGATCCAATAAATTCTTTTACATAAAAGACATTTGCATACACATGTTTATTGTCACATTATCCATAATAGCAAAAACATGGACCCAAGCCTACTGCCCATCAAAAGTGGACTGGATAAAGAAAATGTGGTACATATACACAATGAAGTATTATGCAGTCATAAAGAAGAACAAAATCACAGACTATGCAACAAATTGGATGGAATTAGAGACCATCATACTTTCGGATCTATCACAGAAACAAAGAACTTAAGACCGCATGTTCTCACTCATAAGTGGGATCTGAACGTTAATCACATTAGCACAAGGGAGAGATCAGCAGTCGCTGGGCACTGTCAACCACATTCTTAGGCATAGCTCATAGTGGCAGAGTCCTAAAAAGCATCACTAGGTTTGGAGCATACAATCTAAGTTACTAGATTCAGAGGAGACAAATCTGCAATGGCTTTGATGCGTGGAGCAGGTTTTTTTGTTTTAACTTTAGAATTTTCGCTTGTTCTTTTTGTCTAAAAAAATCCTTCTTTCAACTCCTCTTTTATTAGGTCTCCACAAAATTGTCACCTCCTCAGAAAAGCTTTTACTGATCATTCTCACAAGGTATTCCATCTTATCACCTTTATTAATTTCATGTATGACACTTACCACAATGTATAAGCTCATTGCTTATCTATTTGACTTCTTTATAATTTATAATTATAATTCTTTATAATTCTATTTGACTTCTTTATAATTATTTGTCTTCATCACTAGAACGTCATTTTTGGAAGACTGAATCTTGTTTGTATTTTTCACTGTTTCCTCATGACTTTTAAGCCTAACTTAGACAAACAGAAAATGCTCAATAAACTTTGAATGACTTAGTTAAGTTCCTTTTCCTCTTTCTTTCCTCCCCCGCTTCAGTCTTTGAAAGATTTTGCATCTTGATCTTCTCTAAAGTTTACAAAATAATTTATTTAAATAGTATGCATTCTATTATTACTCTTAAGTCACAATTAATTTTTTGTCTTCTTTCACCACTTTAAAAAATCTGTTATCTAGTAAAGACAAATCTTGGTTATTATTCTGCAAATATTTCTAAGCTCATATTATTTCCTTTAATATGAATGATGAAAATTTCACCTATAAAAGTAGTTAGGATGATACTTATATTAGGTAATTACTAAGCTTCGTGCTTACATCTTTTAATATGCCAACACTTCAGTGAATTTGACCAAATGTAATTCAAATTACAACAGAGCTCAACTTAAAATAGATATTTAAATATAGATATCATTAAAAATAAAAATGTTAACATAGTTAATATTCCTGATATTGGTACTATTATAAGTTGACTTTGTAATGTTTTGCCATATTATAATTCTAGCACTTAAATACTACTGAGAAAATTTAGTGATATACCAGTAAAATATGGAGTTCTACAGCCTTTCTTTTAACTTTAAGATTGTTCTCACAGCATCTTAAATAAATATCTGCTAAGAGTTTATAATAAATTAAAGGACAAGTGATGCTTTAATTATATAATATAACTCACTATATTTTATGAGTTGGATAGATTCTCATTATATATTCCATAACTGATTCATAAAATAATGCTATCATTTTTTATTACTGACCCTAGGAAGGATGCATTGGTATTTTATTATAATTCTCAGTTTGTTGTGGGGGCTTACAATTGAACAATTTTAGGTGATACCTGACTCTAACTTGTACATTTAACTAAGTTAATATTTCTTCTGCTGTAGTTTTATTTCCTTGCTAAATGTTATTTTTAAACTACTTAAAATATATTTTTAGAAAGATACAAACTATATTTCTACCCATGTTGTCCTTATATATAGCTAATGCATATTATTTAGTAACATTGAGAACAGAATTTATTTATAGATTGACATTTCATAACTAAATATCCAACTGACACACATATCAATGTAATAGTTAAAAACATAGGCTTAAATTTTAACTTTGTCATATTACCTAGGTGATGTGAATTTCTCTTAAAATCTCTGTAGCTCCATTTCCTTATGTTTTCACTTCACTGAGTTGTCCTTAATGATTAAATGAGGTGATGTATGTAAGCCATGAGGCCCAGGACCTGATATACCATCAGAAATTTCAGCTACTGTCTTCACTAGTCATATTACTATAGTTACTATTGTTACTGAATTCTGGTCAATATTTCTTTCTAAGCAAATTCCTTTAGTAAAGAACAATTCTTTCCCTTTCTTTATGATTTATTTTATGAATAAAAAATACGGCCATTTGAAGGTTTTGTTTTTCATGCAGCTATTCTCTCTGCTTAAGTACTACAACAGGTCTTTCATGCTTTATAGAAATTCTTTTTTCTAAATTAGTACAACTTTAATGACATAGAAATAATTTTAGGGAATACAAAGATGAAAAAAGCCATAAAACTTTGTTGACAGAGCATCAAATCTAGTGAAAGAGCTAAAATATCCTCAACTAGCAACATTAGAAAATATCATGTTACAAATATTGCCACAGAGCAACAAAGAATCACAGGTATACAGAGAAAAGAACTTAACTGCTGAGTATTTAAGACATACATTGATACAAACAGTTGATAAACAAATGTTTGGGTAGTTCTTTCTATTTGAAAATGGGTGAATCTTGTTATGGGTTGAATTATGTTCACTCAAAAAGATATGTGGAAGGCTGAGCCTCTAGTGCCTCAGAATGTGATCTTCTATGGAATCAGGGTCTTTCAAAAGACCCTCACCTTCACAGAGGTAATCAAGTTAAAATGGGGACATTCAGGTGGGTCCTCATGCAATATGAAAAGAAAAAAATGGATACAAATACAACATGCAAAGAGGGAAGACAGTGTGAAGACATAGGCAGAAGATGTTATGTGACTAGAGTGATGCTTCTGCAAGAAAGAAATGCCAAGGATTGTTGGCAAACACTAGACGTAAGAAGACTCAAAGAACAATTATCCTCTATTGCCATTTGAGAGTATGACTCCGATGAAACCTTGATTTCAGACTTCTAGACTCCAGAACTGTGAGACAATACATTTCTCTTGTTTTAAGTCATCTAGTTTTTGGTACTTTGCTAATGTCACCCTAGGAAACTGACATAAGGTGTAAACTCTACCTCATACTGTATGGAATAGAAAAATACCAAGCAGCAGTCAGTAACTTGAAAACTAATTAACAAATTCTAATTATATTTAGATCTATCATATTTTAAAACCTATTACAGAATTTGATTTGTGAAAATAAAATTAAATACTCTACAAGCTCCCTTAAAATAAGACAATTTTTTATAGATACTACTTAAAAAGAATCTACCAGCTTTACTAATATTTCTACTAGAAATCAAAATATCTACTGCTTAACTACTTTTATTTCTCCCTGTCAAGTTTTCATATTTGAATTCTGTACAGATGGTGGGTTTGCAAATTATTTTGTCAATTAACCCATAAAAATAGCATAAATAATTATTACAGTCAAATAGGCAAATGCTCACCTCAAATAACTCAAGTGTGTTGTTAAAACAAAATAACATAATGGGCATTAAAGTGTTTAGAAACATTTAATAAAGCACTAGGAAAATACATACAGTATTATGATTACTGAACTATTTAACGTGTAGAATTTTAAAAACTCTTTAAAAATAATTTTATGTCTATAATAAAATATGTTTACTTTAAATACCAACCACATATTTTAAATGGCATTTTACTTGAAAAGAAAAATCATTGAATAAGATTTACTTGCATGACTTTATCATTAAGCTTATCTATTTTTCAGTAATGAAACTTGTTATTACTTAGAGGTAGGATTTGTTCTCACAGGAAACAAAAAGATGATAAAAATGTGAAGGCCTAAGATTCTTGGAGACAAAAGGATGCAAATGTAACTCCAGAATCATTGTAATTTAAAAGGAAGCTTTTTCTGTGACTTACCTGTGTTTTGAATTAATCACACCTCAAAAAATTCAGAAAAATCAAAAGAACATATTTAGAAGGACAAAATCAGGGAATACTGATTTTTTTTTTCTCCAATAAGCAAGAGTTGGAGGCTATACTCTACTCTCTGGATTATTTACTTCAATGTGATTCAATAGGCAAAATATTCTCCCTTAGGTTAGACAGTTGAGGGTATTTCTAAGAACTTGACATTTTCTTTATCATTTATTGGGACAATTAGAAAGACCTGGAAAAAATTGGATAAAAATCCAGTTATCTTGTAAACAGTGGCAGAGATCTTGAATCTTGGTATACTGGAATGGTGGAATGTATTAGCTCTGCCATTTTGTGTCCCTTCCAATCATCTCTCAACACTGTCTTCATCTTGTTCTAATATTTCCAACAAATCCAATCATCTCCTTAACTGTGAAAAATTATAAAAACAACTTGTTTAGCCATCACTGATCACTAACTCTACATCCCTACATTTTATATCTGTTCCTTCTGAATTCAAATTCTCTTTCCAAGAGAATCTGAGGTAAAAACCAGCTTTTTTCTGATAATAGAGCTCCCTTTAAAGAAAATGACCTCCTCTCCCCAGTCTTTAGATTCTTGGTCAAGTAAGTGGATCCTCTGTGTCAATTACAGACAATTGTTTAAAGTATTACTAGAAATCATAAGACAAACAGTGGCAAGACATGCTCAGTTTGCCTAAAAATATTTTCTTCCAAAACTTGTTTCTTCATATGTCTATATCCCTTAAACAAAAGACACATAAATTAATGGCTAAGATCAGGAAACCTGCAAATTTTCCAGTGACTTTTGGTAATATACAATGTATATAAATTGGCAGGGGAAAGAAAAAGTAGTATGTTAGAAAAGAAAGAAAGAAAGGGATTGAGTGTAAAATTGTACTAATAATATATTGCCAACAGATGAAAGAGGAGGGACTAATTTTGAACTGAATCTCTGTGTTCAAAGGATTTGTTTCACCTGTACTTTGGGCTGAGACCAAGCCAATTTAAGGTCTTGCAACATCTGCTCTGATATAATCCATGTAAACAGTTAATGTAGCAGAATATATATATATATATATATATATACATAATACGTATGTGTGTGTGTATTTGTAATTTACATGCTGTTTTAATTATTGAATGATGTTGTTGCTTACTTACAATGATTTTTGTTTCTTTTTAAGACCTGAGATTACCAAAGACTGATATGTGGAAGTAGAAGTTAATGTGGTCTTCCCAAAGACATACCTCGCAAGTCCTAAGAAGTAATACTTATTTATTCAAATCTTCAAATAGTGCCATACATTGAGGGTTGAAGGGACACAAAGCACTCATTGAAGTCTAATAAAATAAAAAGTATAAACAACAGCAAACACAACAACCTAAGTAAAAGTAATTTAGAATCACCAAAATTAATGTTGGTGCTGTTAGAGGAAAGTAACTGGTAAGTTGACATCCTACACAACTATTGAACAAAGGGATCCTGGCATTTTGTATACATCTCCCAAGTGCATCTAAGATGACTGACGTGCATATAGCAAAGTAGATAGTTTTTCTCATATTTTAAATGCATTAAACTTTATGTTTCATGAATCAAGTGAATAGTTTACCGATGATAAATAGCTATTGAATAAAATAAAACAATTTGTTAGTCATCAGTCTATGTGCTTAATCAATGGTTATTAATGCTTATGACATGCTTATAATGCTGTTGTCAATACTTATAAAAATCCCAGAAAGTGAGTACAATTTTTATGATCATCTCTGTTTTATTTTAATTTATATTCATAATGGGACCTTAGCTATTATCTCCAACTGATAGTAGCAGCCACCCTTGTTTTGATAAAGAAAGAAAAACAGTAATAACTGGTGGCAAGTCTTACTGAAGGTCTCACAGTCAATAGTCATCTTGGTACTGTTTATCTACATATTTTGGGATTGTAAAAAGGTAAAAAAAAGTGTCTCTAGTAACATGGTTGAATATTAGGTTTAAGTGAAAAGGAATCAAGGAGAGGGTAAAAAAAAAGAAGGCTTGCCTTATGAATCATAAATGAACAACAAATGGGGAAAAATGGACTTTTTGCTTTCATAAAATTTAAAAATACAGCTATCTTTTAGGAGAGGCTGCATGAAGTACTCCCACTCTGTGACCTCTCAAAGTCCCTTTTATCTCATAGAGTCTCTGATTCTATAATGACTACCGCTACAAATAATATTAGTAGGCAGATAAGAAATAGACAGGGGAAAAGAAGGGAAATCACCTCAAATAGCGATAACAGAAGGTAGAATTAAGTCATTGTTATACATGGCAGCTCTGTCTTTCAAGACATCACTTTTGTAAAGCTCCTAAGAGAAAAGGGGATTTAAAAAATGTTTCGTATTAATTAAATTCTATATTGTATCAACCCATCATCCAATGTATTATGATCATATTACAGGAAACAATTTGTCATTCAAGAACTTGCTAACAATCTCAGAAGCGATGGTCTCTTAGAAACAGATCTCAGGAAGGTGAATACCAACAGGTATGTGTTGCTTGGGAACAAAAGATTTTTCATTTTTCCCCACTAGCCTGAATAGCCAGTTCATTTATTTATTTGGGAACAAAAGCACAACATTCAATATCTTATGAAAGACACCTACATGGAACCCCTTAAAAACTAATGATTTCTTGCTATTGTTTGAAAGATGTGTTCAAATACTAAACGCATATATAAAATCAGCCACTTTATCAATTCATACCAGTGGTTAGCTGTGAAAATTTAATGTAATACTGGAGGCAGAAAGAAGGCATAAATATCCTTAGCAAAGAAAACATCTTTGGGGGTGGGGAGAACTGTGTGCATATCCTCAAAGGCAAAAAGAGGGTATCATACAAAAAAGAGTATGATTAAAAAGGGCGTGGAAACATGTACCCGTGTATCTGAAAACATGAATTGTAAACCACATGCACACTGATATATAACAGTTATTATTTGACTAATATGTGCTATCCTAATACAGGGAATTAACTGAAATCATTTTGAAACTTACAAAAGTAGGAATACTGAGGAACTTCTGTCTGAGGGTAACACATGGTGACTACATAAAATTAGGAACCTTTAATGATTTTGTCTATGAATAAACCATTTTTCATAAAACATATTTGGATTATATGAATATGTGATATAAAGATAAACATTAGCATATAAGACATTTTTATTAACCTAAAACTTCATTTTTTTCTGATTTTAAAATAACTTAAAACATTGTTGTGATCTCTAGGCATTGTACTAACTTATCTAATGGAGAAGTCAGGCCCTGCCTGCCTTCACTTACCACAAGAGTGACCTTTGGCAACATACCCAACTCCTTATGTCTAAGCATTGCCAACTGTAAAATGGGATAGTAATGATATCCATTTCTTTGAATTTTTGTGAGAATTGGATTTCATAATCCACCTTGGAAAAGGAAGGTGCACTGACTGGGACAAAGTTGAGGACTGATAGGGGTAGAGAAGTGTGAGAAGGGAGTTTGTTAGATAAGGATTGGGCAATGGGAACAGAGAGGGAGTTTCAAGGGGAATGACATATCTCAGCCCACAGGCCTTGTTTTTTGACTCAATAACTATGTCTCATTTTTTTATATAGATGCTATTATTTTGCAAACATAGTTTCTGTTGAGTTAAGTAAAACAAGTTTATTTAAACAAGCCATGATTCCATACTTTTTGTCATAGTGCATTTCTCAAACAACCCTCTTAATTATTCTTAATGTGGGGACTTTTACAATGGATAGTAAAAGAAGGTAATCATTGGTGTATACGAGATAATTTGAAGAACTACAGAGTCAAAAGTTTAAAACTGAAAATCTAGAATTAAAAATGACCAGAATCATGTAGCAAATCTTATAGCAGATATAATTAGAACTCAGATAAATTTGCATGATGCAACAAATTAGTGTTATAACCCAAATCTCCTGATTCATTCTTATGGGACCCCACATCCCTCCATACTAAAGGTAGAGGAATTCTGAGACAAGGATTTACCATCATAATATAAGAAAGGAATTGGCAGTAGAAGGATACTGCCATGGTTGAGGAGGGGACACAACATCAATAAGGGTACCTTATCTCAAACCAGGCAAAGTGGGGATCAAAGGGATGTCCAAACTTTACCTGTATGATGTCTACTTGTATACTTAATCCTGAATTGTACTCCACATCTTGAAAATAAAATATAAAAAATGGCAGCAATTGCAGATATAGGGGGTTTTGATAGAAAGAAAGAAGGGTTTTTAGTAATTCAATAATACTTATTACACTCCTAATGCTAATGTGCTTGTTAATGTTTTTGCAGGATAGAAAAGATAAGGCACATTACATCCTTCAATGAGCTTTTAGTTTAGTCAGTAATATACACATTCTATATATGATTAAACTGTTATCTGTATCATTATAACCATGTTAAGTTCCACCGAAGAAAAGCACAGTATGCCAGGAGATGGGAAGTAGGAGAACATAATGAGGTCTAAGGATTCAAGAAATATTTTATTGAGAAGGAAATGGGAAGAATGAGACCTGAAGACTGAGTTCAGTCCTAAAAGGGGAGAATGTTCTAGTTACACGGAAGTGGTAAGGCACTCAAGTCATCCCATAGGCAGAAGAAAAGTCAATATGGCTGACACCTTGTGAATGAAGGGTACAAAGGGGCAAGGTAAGGCTATAGGGAAGATGGGGGCCAGTTCATTCAAGTGTGATAGAATATAATAAGGAATGTGTGGTTTTCTTCTAAGGGCAAAGGTCTGCCAAGGAGTATTGAACATGATCTGAAAACAGACTCAGTGAAAAATGAGATTAGCTTGGGGTAGGATGGTGGTAGCATAGGAGATGGAGATAGAGAAGGAATAAAAATACTCTAGAGGTAAAATATATAGGTTTTGGTTTCTGATTGGAAGAGCTGAGGGTGTGAAGGAGCTATCAAAAATGGCTGATTTTCTGATGCAAATAACTGGTAGGTCCAGTTACCTTTTCTAAGATATTTTATACTGTGGTAGGGATGATAATTAAGTTTATTTTCTTTTATGTGACTTTCTTCCTTCTAGTTCATCCTATAAAATTAATAAGATTAAAAAATCCAAGAAAACCTAGTATGGAATCTAGAACAAAGAGGGATATAATCAGGGAGTTTAATAGTTTGTAACAACACTGGGCCAAGCGTGTAATCCCAGCACTTTGGGAAACTGAGGAGGCAAGATTGCATGAGGCCAGAAGTTTGAGACTAGCCTAGGCAACAAAGTGAGGTCTCATTTCTACAAAAAAAAAAAAAAAATTAAGCAACACGCAGTGGCTTGTGCCTATGGTAGCAGCTACTCCAGAGGCTGAGGCAGGAGGATCGCCTAAGCCCAGGAGGTTGAGGTTTCAGTGAACCATGATTATACCACTGCACTCCAGCCTGGATGACAGAGACCCTGGCACAAAAAACAGAAACAAAAACACTGGCTTTTATTTATTAGATATCTGCCATGTGTCAGACTCTTTTCTAAGATAGTTATGTGAATATATTTACATGTACTCATTTAAACCACTAATGAATATGAAGTAGATACTACTTTCATTCTTATTTTATGAAAGGGGAAACTAAAGCACATAGGACTCAAGTAATTTAGACAGCATGGACATGACAGAGCCAGATATTAAGCTTATAATTTAACTATCATGTTGGACTGCCTTTCAAAAATCTTTCTAGTTTCATCCTATATAAAAGATTTAAAGCATTCTTGAAAACCCTCCTGTGGCCCAAAGACAATATGTTAAAATGTTGGATAAGAATTTCGGCCTGAAACCCTGGATAACATTAAGTAGTGTTACTGCCCCATTGTTCCTTGGGAACCAAGAAGCACTATAGTGGGTTCCTGGGTGGGGTTGGAAACTGAGAGACTTGTATTATTGGCTCAAGTTCTAATAATAAATATAACTAAGGTGAACACTTGGACATGTTTTTTCAATCTCTTTACACCTGCTTTGTCATTTAAGAGCCTTGACATGATAAAGTTTTATGACAGAAATTTTTAGACATAAGCACTAGAATAAATTTGTCTTTTTATAGTGAAAGAAAATAAATTATTATAATTTGTCAAATTCTTTTGAAGTCATTAATCCTGCTAAAGGTTGATAAGTAGAGACCTAGGATCTCTGTCTTTTGTTGGAGATAATATGAAACATTAACTTACTTAGAATAACAGTGATATCTTAAGGTAACTGAACTGTTCAGTTTTATTACCACATGAATTCCATGTAATCAGTTCTTAGCATAGCATTTTGCCATAATATGTTTCATAGTTAATCCACAAAAATGAGCCTTCAACTCAGGTAAATAACAGTGTCTGATGCGTGTGTGTGTGTGTGTGTGTGTGTGATCTGATCTGACGCGGAGTCAAGCTTTGGGAATTAGAGGTAGGTAAAATTTTAGTAGGAAATGTATTTATAAGTCTGATTTTTAAAAGTCAAGTAGGCCAGGCTCGGTGGCTCAGCCTGTAATCCTGCGCCTTGGGAGGCTGAGATGAGTGGATTGCCTGAGCCCCAGGGTTCGAGACCTGCCTGAGCAACTTGGCGAGACCTCATCTCTACAATAAATCAAAAAAAATTAGCCCGGCGTGGTGGCGCACGCCTGTAGTTCCAGCTACTTGGAAGGCTGAGAGGGAGGGATCACCTGAGCCCAGCAGGTCGAGGCTGCGGTGGCCGGGAGCGGCCACTGCACTCCAGTCTGGGCGACAAGAGTGAGACTCCAACTCAAAACAAAAAAAAAGAGTCAAGTAAAATGTCTACTTACACTATCTTACATTGTTCTTACACTTTGCATAAAAGTTAAAATGAACAGGATGTTGATAGGAGAATACACCTCTGTTCAGTGGTGAATCCTCTCTTGTTAACTACTTTTAATGCAACAGCTCAACAATCAGGTTCAAAGCTAACTGTAAACAAACCCTACTTTTAACTTACTTTTTTTTAGCTTAACTTGGAGATTATGGATAAATGTATCTGACATGGAACAGCATATTTTAGTGAATGCTGATAAAATCCTAGCGAGACCTTACTTTTCATAGAAATTTGTCTCTGAAGGACATAACCTTTTCTGTCATGATTGCAACTTTCACTGCAAAATGAGAAAATTAAATCACTCGGGAATGCTAGAAAAGATAGAAAACTTTAAACTAAATGCCACTCATAACACTAGAAAGCGGAGTAAATGATGTGTTGGCTTTGATACAAGAAAACATCTATGACATTATCTATCATTAAGTCAAAAAATCTGTCAGGTATGTTTTCCTTCCAATGATAGTTTTTTCTTTTTCTTTCTTTCTTTTTTTTTTTTTTTAACTAAGTCTGGGATTGAGCTGTTTAAATAATAATTAACACGTATATGAATTCAAACAAACTTCTCACCCCACCTATACAATTTAAACCAAAGACAGCTTCAGAGTTCTGGATCCCTTACCTATTTTCAGGTGAATATATAAGCCTGCTGTTTTCTTTCACATAATGTTAACCTTCTATCTTACCACTATTCATCCTGGTCAAGTTGTCTTCAGTCTACACAGTTAGCTGATGGGTTTCCTTGATTATTGGCCAGCTAGCAATGGTCTTTCCAAAGGTAAAAGGTAGCATAAGAGTAAAAGAATGAAATGGATGCTATAAAAATAATTTAGAAAAAAATTGGTGTTATCAAGTACCAGTATCATTTGGTGTATACCACATAGAAAATAAAAACAAAATCCTACTTCAAATGTAACTGCATCTAAAATTACATACTAGAATTTTGGCAATACGTTGTCCAGTGGATATTTTCCTACAGGAAGATAAAGCCATTTTCCCCTCATTTATGAAATACCAGAAATTACTTTCATGTATATTTATGTCTCCTCTGCTCATGGATCCTATTTCTAAAGTGACATGTAAAAGAACTATGATTCAGATCTATCAGAAAAGCTGATGGTTCAGTCAAATTAATCTATATTCAGAATAAGAGGGGATTTGGACAATTTTAGACTTTTACTTTAGTTTGTTGGAAATATTGTGTGATAGAAGCCTAGCTTTATAAAATTTTAAGCCTTTATACAAAAAGGCATAGGAATGTTTATGCGCAATTTCCTTAAATAGCAGATGATGTTTGAACCTATAAGGATTCCCTGTTTTGTTTTGTTTTTAACAGTAATGGGTACCTTATGATACGCCTACTTAAAATGAATCTGCTAGTATGCAGTAAAAGGTGAAAATAAAATTTATCTAAAAAATAACATTTAATATTTGCTTAGCAAATTTTAAATATAATCATGAACCCAATCTTGGAAATAGCAATCCAAAGATCAATTGTTTTCAGTGTGTAACTTTTCTAGTAAAAAACTGTGATACCATGAAATGACCTCTCTCACTTTGCAATGAACTTTTTTATAATCACGAAAATGGTCTTCATGTAAAAATTTTTCAGGGCTTTGTAAATTTTCCTAAGAGTTTCTCTTAGCCCTGATATTTAAGTCATACTCGTTTGAAGCACCTAACATTTCACTACTCATGTCAATTTTTTTTTAGGAAGTTAACTTTTTGACTGTAACTGGTCTAACTGCTAGATGTCCCCATATTAATCAATATCTTTACAAGTTATTAGAAAAGTTCTCCAATGTCATTCTCATCTACGGCATTAAATCTATGACTTTTTGCAAGATTTGCAATGTCACTTTGCAATGACGTTGCTCTATATTTCTATAGCTCTGACAAATTTCAGCCTAAAATTAGAGACAGATATAGAAGTGTTCAGGTAATAAATGGTATTGTTCCATAAGATGATATTGAATGGAGACAGATTTTGTAAATATCATTTATTTCTAAACTTGTTCATATTATAATGTACTTTGTGACTTTAATAAGCCAACTTATTCCTCAAAGGGCCCAACAGTACATATTTTATGCCTTTGCTGATACACTGAATTCAGTCATTAGCCCTAAGTAAAAATAAGACCTCTACATTGACCAGTTGTTGATGCTGATTCTTGGAGGTGTCCGCCACCTGACTTGTCCATCAAGCCAGACATTGGCTGGTACTGGTTGAAACATAATCAAAGCATAGTTTCTCTGCAAATTTAGAGTGAAATTTTTCATATTAAAGAAATTAAGTTTTCCTTTTATCTCTACTTTACGTGAACTAAAGACTAAGATGTATAACACTGACAAATAGAAGTTATCAACTGTTGTCAAATAATATAACTTCTCAAGAATAAAATATTGATCTCTTACATTTTATACTTTATACAAGCACTAATTCCAAAACAACAGAAATAATGATTTAAAAAATGGATAAAACTTATATAGCACTTATACTGTTCCATGCTGCGCTTTAGGAGATAGAAGTATAGACAGATAAAAATAAGTACAGAGTATTATAACTATATCTATTTATCAATTTATATAAATGTATACATATATTCATAAAGACATGTTTTTATGTAAATTGTTTTAATTCTCATAACAGCTCTATAAAGAAAACATTAACCTGGGAGACATAGCAAGACCCTGTCTCTACAAAACTATATTAAAAAACTAGCCAGGCATGGTAAAGCATACCTCTAAACCTAGCTACTTGAGAGGCTGAGATGGTAGATTCTCTTAAGATCAGGAGTTTAAGGCTACAGCCACTGCATTCCAGCTTGGGCAACAGAGCAAAACTCTATCTCTAAATAAAGAATAAATAATTTTAAAAGAAAATATTATTACTATATGTGTCAATAGCTGTGAAAACTGAGTCACTAAGCATTGACTTCTCTCAAGTCATAGAGCTATTACAGGGCAGATCTGGGATTAGAATACAGGCAGTCCAGCTTCAGAATTCATGCTGTTATTACCATTTTTCATAATTTCATTGATTAAGCATCACTTTTTTTTCCAAACTCTAATTTCATTAAAAATGTTATTTTCAGAGATAATACTCAAAATTTGCCTAAACTAGGATCATATAATTTTTAAAGGCTCCTGTGAAAGTCCTTCCATATATATTAAAAAATATGATGATGTAAATCTTGTTCTGGAATAGGTCTATTGTTTACATGTCTATCTTCTACACAAGTGAGCTTCTTTTCAATTCACCCCATCTCCTAAAACAACTTGAATAAATAAGCAAATTAGTCATAAGAATCAAATGCTAATCTATTATTCCCTGGCACTGGGCCTTATCAGAAAGATACAGATCATGAGAGCAAGAGTACATATAACTTTTTTTAAAAACAAATGGCAATAAATGTTCTAGAGTCAAAATACATTTCAGATCTATCATCACTGATTCCTTTCAGTTAAACCGGTAAATTTGCATAACCAACACAACTCTCCTCTCTGTTTTCCAATTAATAGAGTTTTAATATGTTTAGAAAATATCTGGTTGAATTTAGAGAAACAGCCAATTATGAACCAGGTGTTTCAATTGTATAAATAGCCTAAGATGTGGACTGCATTAATTATGGCATGTCTTTATATCAGCTCCAAACCATCCAACTAAAAGTGGAATGAAGAGTATTGTGCATTTCCCCAACTTATATCTAGATTGTATTTTAATATCTCATTACATTTTTAAAGGATGGAATCAAGATCTCTGAGGCACGTAGAGCTCCTTGGTAATTATAAATACAAGATGGTATTAATAACAAACTTTTATTTCCATTCATTTTTCTCATTAATTCATTTTTTTTTTACATTTTGTGTGTTGCAATGGGATTTTTTTTTTCTTCCCCTGTTACAGATGTTTGGATTCTCTAATCCCCTGAGGTATCAGGGGCCTGCATACTCCATCTGCAGTGATAAACATATCTGGTGATTAGAATTTCATACAAAGCAAAATACTAATACATCATTAAGCCTACAAAACATTTAGTCCTCCATATGTTGTTTGTGCTTCAGCTTTCTCAAACATTATGCTATAAAATACATTTCAAAATAAATAATAGATTAAAAAGTAAAGAGTATTTATATTTTTTAACTTTGTTTTTATTTTATTTGTATATACTAGTCAACTCTCAGCATTTCTTACTCCCTTGACATGAACTCTGAATATTCAGTGTATGAGGTATGAAGAAGATACTGGTTTTAATAATACATATAGCGTTAAATTAAGCTTAATGTAAGATGGGTGGGAAAAGCTCATTAGAAGTTTCCTTATTGGGCATTAGCTGGCAGTCCTCTTGCACAAAGTAAACTTTGTATTTTCTAAAGTCTGTGCAATGGAGTAAGGATTCTGTTTTTGCTACCGAGGTTATCTGCAACTTCAGGTTGCATTTCATCATTTAATAAATAAATTAAATAAGAAAAGACTGTATATGTTTTATTGCACATTATAAGCCAAAGAAGTCCAAAGATGAAGTCCATAATAAGAAGTTTCAACAGAAAAGAACAAAAAGCTAAAAGGAAACTTTTTTCTCAGTGGCCAGTATTTGTTTTACACTTTGACAATGGCACTAAACAAGACATAGCAGAAAAACTACATCAATTGCATTAAATAGGACTGCAAATATCAACTCTCATTGTTGAACTGTCTGGTAATTAACAGCAGATAATGTTTTTTGTTTGTTTGTTTGTTTCAACTTTGATTGTAAAGCCATTTGCTTTGCTTTTCCACTAACTTTCTTGGCCTTACATAATTTCTATTCACCTCTTTTCTTTCCTGAGCTCATTTCATCTAGGATTACTTCAATCTGGGAATAGAATTGTAAATACCAGAGGGGCTAACAAGTCTGACTCCCCTAGTGAAAAGATATAAAGGATACAATTTTTCACGCAATGAACAAACTCACAATCAAAGAACTGAATCCAGCAGAGCTTGAGACCTGAATATTTTAGTTTCAAAGGTAAACATAAATATGACCCTGGAGATTAAACAATTTAATATTTTTCTTATTTAATGAAGTCTTGGGCCTCCTGAGCACAAACATCTTAAAAGCATATTTTTCATAAAACCAAATTAACCAAAAATGGGAAAGACCTTTCAGGTCAGACAGACCATTCCCTGGAGACCATAGAGGGCAGTTGCCTAGAATAAATATGCCAGTGTTTTGTTTCCTTGAGTGTTAAAGTTCCCTCTTGTTAGGCCAGCTTCTGACCTTCTATTTACAGTCTTATTTATTATTCATATTTTATTAAATATTTAAAATGCCACCTATTGTATTTGATGACTATTATGAGAAGAAAAGGTCCCTGTTTTTCAGATCCAGCTAGTTAATATCCTGGATTTGGCATTAATTATCTGGCACTTTCTTTCAAAAGCTCCTGAAGCTTCATGCTTATATTTAACAATCGGAAGTTGCAAACCCTTTTGGCAAAAACAAAACATGGCCGTGAAGATGACAAGACTCAGCAATTATTTCTCTCTTGACCACTTCATTCATAAACTTATCCAACATTTCATTCACTTCTACAAGACTACTGCTAATAACTGCTGTTAACAATGACATACTACAGATGACAAGGAGGACTTTTTTTTTTAGAGTCTTAATTCAATATGGTCCTTTTGGGGGGGATACTAGGCACTTATATGGTCATTGCTTATATGAAATTTATTAAACCAACCGAGGTCCTCCCTCCCTTGTTCTTCCATTGGGTGGGAGTCAGAGGGTGTGAATAAAAGAGGAATGTTATACTGATTATTTAACTGTTTACCCCGTAAACCTAGTGTCTTGCTCTTCTTATATTCTGAACTGAGAACTGAGAAAACTGAGAAAAACCTCTCAATGTTATCTTTGGGTAGGTTAATCCTCGGGCTATGCATAAATTTGTAGGACAAGATATATGAAGAGGACCCCCAAAAACATGGAATTATTTTTTTGGAGGGCAAGTCCTTTGTAGTACACTTGGAATTTGTTGCTCCAGATCAAATAGTCAAGCAAAGTTTTTATCTGGAAGTTTTGAGAAGGTTGTATGTATCACAACTTGCAGAAGAAACATCTCAAGTTGTAGCAAACAGGTGACTGGTTCTTCCAGCATGAAAATGCACCTGCCCACACCATGCTGAGTGTTTAGCAGTTTTTGATCAAAAATGGCATCCCACACCCTCCCTGTTCACCTGACCTCATCCTGAGTGATTGTTCTTTGTTTCCTTTAATGAAAAAAGGTCCCCAAAGAGAAACATTTTGTGCTACGTAGAAGAGGTGAAAAAAAACGGCAGAAACACTAAAAGGCATCAAAATTGACAAGTCCAAAAATTGTTTTGAGTCGTGGAAAAAAGCATCTCAATAGGTGTATTGCATCAAATGGAGGGTACTTTAAAGGTGACTGAAGCTTAAACATGTAAAAATATGCAGTTTTTATAAATAAATTTTTTGGTGGTCTCCCCTCATATCATGTGACTAAGCAATTGAACAACAAAAAGGAAACGAAAGACAAACCAACAAGACAAGAAAGCACTTTTTTGTGACGTCAGGAATCAATGCATAGAGAAACAGAGATGGCTGCAGGATTTTTGTGATGGGGTTGAAGCTGCTCCTGATCATGCAGAAGCTAGGCTAATAACTGGTCAGACTAGGGACCTTGGCATAGATCTAAACCTATGTTTGGCTTGAACTTTTTGAAATAAACATTTAAATGCATCCTAATACAACTAGTACAACTATAGGTTGTAAGGGAAAGGGCCTAGGTGGGAGAATAGCATCGCCACCATAGCAGATGTTGTGACCAGTCGGAAGAGAAAGCTTATAGGGGTTTCAAGGCCAGGATCTATGAGGGGCAAGAAAGAGTGAAGAAGCAAATAAAATTGTCAGCTAGCATATGTGACCTTTCAAAAAATGTGGACAAAGAATAATCTCCCATTCTATCCTTCTCAAAAAAGGAGAAAAAAAGAATTCATACAAGGTCAGGCCATCGTGATTGGGACATTTATTTTCCCTACTATTTTTTTTTCCCTTACTCCACATCCCTCAATAACTTCAAGAATCCTGACATCAATATTAATTTCTTAACATCTATTTCCTATTGAATTAGAAAGGAAATCGGACGTCCTAGGATTAAATCGTAGATCTATCAGTCATTATTTGTATGACCTTGAAAAAAATGAACACATCTGAAACTCAGATTCCTCATATATAATACAAAAATAAAAATTAGGACGTACATAGATGTTTTTGATGAGTAAATGAGGTTATTTGGGTAAAGCACTTGGCAGAGTGCCTAGCATACAGTATATCGATATTAGCTGCAATTATTATTAATTATAATTAGTCAGATGACTCTAAATATGTAGCTCCAACCATGGTATTTATACTTTACCCAGTCTTTATTTCCAGCTCTTTGCTGATTGTATCTTACTGTCATTGCATATTCAACATTTCTTAAACTAGACTCATCCTGTTTTTAACTTTTCAAACTAAGCTACTTCATGCTAATACTCCATTTTCTCTATGTATCAGTGTAGTCAGTTATTAAATTCTCTATCTACTGCTGATATATCTTGAATATCTGTT
The DNA here is from genome assembly GCA_963574415.1 of Tarsius wallacei. Classification (NCBI taxonomy): domain Eukaryota; kingdom Metazoa; phylum Chordata; class Mammalia; order Primates; family Tarsiidae; genus Tarsius; species Tarsius wallacei. Next base: position 13,853 of record CAUYQG010076884.1, on the reverse strand, counting down.
CCCTCTTTTTCATTTGCAAAGTCACTCTCAAGTGGAAGTGCTCAACCTTGGCCTCAAGAGTTGCAATTACCTCTTAACTTTTCTTTCCTCTTCTAATAATTCCCTACATCAATCACTTGGGACACTGAAGATTAATCAATATTCCAATATTCCAAAATCACTTATCTTAATCAATACAACCTCCAAGCTTACAGAGGTCCTACAATTTAGGCCTTTTATAAATTTAGTCCCAATCTTTATTTCTAAATTTTGCAACTCTCATATAAAACTTCAACATCTAATGAAATATAATTCATATCTCTTCTCTAAACATTCCTCACATTTATTTTATTGTCTTTCTGAACTGTATTCACCATTACATTTCTGTGTAAAATAACACATATCCTTGAAGGGCCATCTCAAATCAAATATCATGTACAATCATCTATTTCTTGATTGTAATAGTGTCTTGATCAAGCTTTTCTAACATTTGATTTATATATTTTTTTCTGCCACTTCATTACAACATGAGAAATAATATGTTTTTACATCTCCTATAACCTCTTCCCTTTGTCTACACTAGGCTTAAGGATGCTTGAAGATGGTTTAGTGGTATAACTGAGCCTTACATTTACTTATTACCCAGTGCAAAGTGCATGGTTAATATACAGATTATGATTAATGCCATGACACTTGGTCATTTAAAATAATACCATAAAAATAATTTTACATCATGTAGTTAAGGTTATTACTGAGTGAATAGAAAACATTTATTAATGGTTTTCATTATGGATAGAAGCTCAAGGTAGTAACATAGTCAAAACTTATTAACTTTTATTTCTTAAACAAAGAATTTTTAGGCAAAAAAAATGTTATGTTTTTATCAAACCAGAGTACCTTAAAAACACATAAATATACACTCACATTATACTTAAAGAGTTTAAATACTAAACTCAGTGATAGGAAACACCACCAAATTACAGGCTTCCTTATGACAAATAACCCTTGCATCATCACATGTCTGGGACCTTGCCCAAAATCTTCCTCCATCCACTTAGGTTTGAAGCATTGGAATACCACCTTTACCAAGCTGTGTAGCTGTGTACCCTGCACCAAAGTCAAGCAGTACCCTATACTTCAAGGAATAAGCAGCACAGAATAATAGGGAGGCTACCTCCAGAACAGGACTGTGCTACCCAGAACCTGAGGGCTGCCTGTTTGGGGTGACCACCATCACCAATATTGACCATGCCCCCTCCAAAGACAGGGCTACAATGTGCACCACCCTGGGGCTTGAGAACTTATATAAGTGTTTCCTGCTACTATCAGCATTTATATATGTAGCCTGGAAATCAATGGACCCGAGGACCAGCCTGCCTCCATTGCCAGCCCATGTAACCTGCCTAGGGGATCTAAGTCTAGTTTACCCAGTCCAACAAGCTCCCTGCTAACACTATTTGTGCCCATGTGTACCCTCCGGGATCCTGAGGATCATCTTGACTGCATGGTCAATGCTCATGCAGACCCTACCTAGGGACCCAAGATCTGGTCAGCTCTGGGCTGCAGCCACCATAATTGGTGCTCACACATGCTACCCAGGGGCTTGAGGAATGGCCCACCCAGTTCCCCAATCTCTATCAATGCCTCAACCACTGGCTCCACAAATAACCACAACCTGAGCCACTGAGAAACTTGAGGACACCACTGACATTGATTATAGCCAAATAAATGACATAGAGAATATCCTATTGTGCCCACCCAGAACCAAAGTCAAAGCACCTTAACCAACTAATACAGGCACATCTATAGAAAAATAAATACCCTATGGTTGCTACCCATAAAACTGGAAGAGGTGACTGCTAAATCAGATACAAAGATATTAAAGACATAAGGATGCAAGAAACTTGAAAAATCAAGGAAACATGACACTTCCACAAAAACAGTAATTCTTCAGTATAACTGACCAAAAAGAAAAGAAAATGTATAAAATGTCTAAAAAGGAAAAATAATGATCTTAAAGAAATTCAGAAATACAAGAAAGCACAGGTACATGATACAAAAAAATTATACAAACAACTTATGATCTGAGAAATTCAACAAATAGTTACTTATAAGAAAACAAAAAACCTAGAGAACTCAATGAATAAAATAAAAATACAATTAAGAACTTCAACAATAGACTAGATTAAGCAAAGAAATTTCTGAACTTGATGGATCTTTTGAAATAACCCAGTCAGACTGAAAAAAAGGAAGGAAGGAAGGAACGAAGGAAGGAAGAAAGGAAGAAAGCAAGCAAGCAAGCAAGCAAGAAAGAAAGAAAGAATAGTGATGAAATTCTATATGACATATGGGACACCTTCAAGTATTTTAGGAGGTCCAAAACAAGAAGAAATGAGAAAAGGCATAGAAAATTAATTTAATTAAATAAAAATGAAAATGTCCAAAGTCTTGATACAGGAAACTAAAAGTTTCCCCCATAGATTCAACCCCAAAAGTCTTCCCTGAGATTAGTGAATGAGACACACATTAACTAAAAGGAAATGGCTGAAAAAGATATTCTTTGAAAATCAAAATCAAAATTGTGCAGAGATGTGGACATCTAGATACAGGAAACTAAGGTTTCCAAATAGATTCAGCACAAAAAATCCTCCCTGAGACACATTATGGTCAAACCGTCAAAAGTCAATGACAAAGAGAAAATTCTAAAAACAACAAGAGAAAACTGTCGAATCACACATAAGAAAATACCCATTAGACACAAGAATAACAGCATGTTTCTCAGTAGAAACATTTTAGGGAAGACAAAAATAAGATGATATATTGAACCTGCTAAAAGAAAAAAAAGAAAAGGAAAAAAAATCTACTACTAAGAATACTATACTCACCAAAGCTATTCAAGAGAAATAGAGTTTGTAAAGTAAAATAAAGTCTGCCAAGATAAGCTACAACTGATGAAATATATCCCCACTAGACTGACCCTACAAGAAAAGCTTAGGAAAGTCTAATATCTGAAAGTAAAAGAATAATACCAACCATGTGGAAAACAACCAAAAGTATAAAACTTTGGTAGAAGAGACACTCAAATGAAAAAGGGGAATAAAATGTTGTTGCTACAGAAAACTACCACAGAGAGCTGTCACAAAGATAAATAGTAAGAGAGTAAAAAAGAAACAAAAATTATATAAAACAATCAGAAACCAATTGACAAAATAACAAGAGTAAGTCTTAACCTATCAATAACAAACTTGATTGAAAATAGCTTCAATCCCCCAATTAAAAATCATATACTAGCTTAATGGATTAAAAAAAGACTCAAGTACATGCTGCCTACAAGAAACTCACTTCGCCTATAAGAATATTCATTAACCAAAAGGAAAAAGATAAAAAATATATTCTTTGAAAATTAAAATCAAAATTGTGCAGAAATAGCTATACTTTTCTGATTGTTTTGTGTCTCTTTTTTTTCTTCCTTTCTTATTGTTTACCTTTGTCATAACTCTCTTTGGTATTTTCCTGTAGTGAAAATATTTTGTTCCTTTCTCTTTCTCATTTGAGTTTCTGTTATGCCAGAGTTTTATATTTTTGTGTGATTTCCAGATGTTAGATATCTTTCTTTTACTTCCAAACCAAATAGACTAACTCAAAAAACATAAAGGAGACAAAGAAGGTCATTATATAATAATAAACAATCAATTAAGCAAGGGGATATAACAATTACAAATATATATGCTACCAACATTAGAGAACCCATATATATAAAGCAAATATAATTCGAGATAAAAAGACGTATAACCCAATATGATAATAATTAGGAAGTTCAACAACCCACTTTCAGCATGTCATTTACACAGAAAATCAACAAAGAAACTTTGGGTATAACGTGCAATATAAACCAAATGACCCTAACAGACATTTAAAGAGCATTTGATCCAACATCAACAAAATACACTTCTTTTTATCGATCCATAAAGCATTATCCAAGGTAAACCATATATTAGGTTACAAAATAAACCTTGACAAATATTTTTAAAAACCAGAATTATATAAGTATCTTTTCAGATCACAATTGGCTCAAACTAGAAATCAATAACAGGAATAGCTCTGGAAAATACAAAAGTACGTGAAAACTCAATAACATGCTCTTGAATCTCCATTGGATCAGTGAAGACATTAAAAAAGATGTTTAAAAAGTCTTGAAACAAATAAAAATGAAAATACAAAATACCAAAACTCATGGAATACAGCAAAAACAGTACTAAGAGGGAAGTTTATAGCAATAAACACCTACATCAAGTAAGTAAAAATACTTCAAATAAAAAACCAAATGGTAAGCCTCAAAAAACTAAAAAAGCAAGAACATACCAAGTCCAAATGAGTAGAAGGAAAGGAATAATAGAGAACAGAGCAGAATTAAACAAAATAGACAGACTGAACAATAATAGAAAAAGATCAACAAAACAAAAATTTAGTTAATAAGATAAACAAAATTGGCAAAACCCATCTATAATAATTTTAAAAAAGAGAGAAGACAAAAAAAAATCTGAAATGACAAAGAAGACATTACAAGTGATATTTCAGAAATACAAAGGATTGTTAGAGACTAAATTGACAACTATATACCAACAAATTAGGATACCTAGAAAAAATGGTTAATTTCCTCAACACATATACGCTATCAAGATTGAACCAAAAAAAAAAAAAAAGGAAACCTGAATAGACCAATAATAAAGAAAAGCTCATAAACAAATGACTTTATTGCTGAATTATGTCCAACTTTTAAAGAAGAACTAACACTAATTCTTCTCACCTATTACAGAAAATTCAAAAGCATTCTTTCTAATTTTAGGAGGCCAGACTTACCCTGATACAAAAACCAGACAAAGACACACAAAAAACAAGACTACAGGACAGTCAACATCCCTGACCAACATGGATGCAAAATTTCTAACAAAACACTAGCAAACCAAATCAACAGCACGTCAAAAAGATAATACATTGTAATCAAGTGGAATTTATCCCAGGATTGCAATAATAATAATAATAAACAAATGAATAAATGAGATACATCACATCAACAGAATGAAGGATAATATCATATGATCATCTCAATGAGTGCAGAAAATAATTAGCTAAAATTCAACATCTCTTCATGATTAAAAAAACTTTTAATAAATTAAGTAAATAAGGAACATTGTTTAACACAATAAAGGCCTTATATGATAAACCCATAGCTAACAACATACTGAATGGGGAAAAAGTAAAAGTCTCTAAGAACTGGACCAAAACAAGGATGCCCACTTCGAAAACTCTTAATCAACATAGTACTGAAAGTTCTATCCAGTGCAGTTAGGCAAGAGAGAGAAACAAAGGGCATTTAAACAGAAAAAGAGGAATTCAAATTTATCTCTTTGCAGAATACACAATTATATATTGAGAGAAACCTAAATACCTCATAAAAAACTGTTAGAACCGATAAATTCAGTAAAGTTGTAAGATACAAAATCAACATTAAAAACATAAGTGTTTCTATAATAATAAACTAGCTTAAAAAGAAATCTAGAAAGCATTCCTAGTTACAATAGCAAGAAAAAATTCCAAAGAATAAATTACCAAAAAGGTAAAAGACCTCTACAAGATGATCTGCAAAACACTAGTGAAATAAATGGAAAAGGGCACCAAAAACAAAAAACAAAAACAAAAAAGGAAAGGCATCCATGCTTACGGATTGGAACCCAACAGACACATGAAAAAATGCTCAGCTTCACTAATCTTCAGAGAAATGCAAATCAATACCACATTGAGATACCACCTAACTCCATTAAGAATGGCCATCTTTAATAAAACAAACAACAAATGCTGGCAAGGATGCAGAGAAAAGGGAGTGGTTCTATACTGTTTGTGGGAATGCAAACTTGTTCAACCTCTATGGAAAACAGTGTGGTGATTCCTAAAAGAACTTATTGACCTTCCATATGACCCAACAATCCCCCTCTGGGAATATACTTGGAGGATCTTAAATCACTCTACGAAAAAGATATCTGTACATGCATGTTTATTGCAGCACTATTTACAACAGCAAAATCATGGAACCAACTGTGCTGTCTGTCAAAACTAGACTGGATTTTTTTAAAGGTGGTACATATACAAAATGGAATATTATACAACCCCAGAGAACACCTTGAAGGATTTAGTCTAACATACTCAGTGATTTATCACAGAAACAAAGAACTGAGTACCTCATGTTCTCACTCAAGCAGATGCTGAACATTTACTATAATACTAAAAGAAAGGGATTGGCAGTAGCCAGAAACTGCCAGGGGAGCAGGGGGCATATAACATCAATAAGGGTACCTGATCTCAAACCAGGTGAAGTGGGGACCAAAGGGAGGCCCAAACTTTACCTGTACAATGACCACTTGTATACCTAATCCTGAATTGTACCCCACATCTTTAAAATAAAAAAAAGCAAGCACATGACACATGTACAAATTGAACAAAATAGAGAACCCAGAAATAAGTTCATGTATTTACAACCAACAAATTTTTAACAAAGGTGCCAAGAACATGCATTGGGGAAAGGACACCCTCTTAAATGTATTGTGTTGGGAAAACTGGATATTCATATGCTGTAGAATGAAACTAGATTACCATCTTTCATCATATACATAAATCAGTTCAAAAATGACTAGAAGAACATACAGAGGAAATTCTTCAAGATATTAGTCTCAATAAAGATTTTACAAGTAAGACTTCAAAAAACAGAGGTGACAACAACAAAAATAGACAAATGAGACTATATAAAACAAAAATCCTTCTGTACAACAAGGGAAACAATCAACAGACTGAAGAGACAACATGTTAAATGGGAGAACATATTTCCATAGTAGTCATCTGACAAGGGACTAATATTCACAATTTCCAGGAAACTGAAAACTCAACCACAAAAGAAACCCCAAATAATTTTATTAAAAATGGGCAAAGGATCTGAATAGACATTTCTCTAAAGACATATAAACAATCAAAAAGGAAATGAAAAAAAGTTCAACAACACTAATTATCAGGGAAATGCACATCAAAACACAATGAGATATTATCTCAGACAGAATGGCTGTCATCAAAAACACAAAACATAAAAAGTGCCAGTTAGGATAGAGAATAAAAGGGAACTCTTACACACTGTTGAAGGGAATTAAGGAAAATAGTATGGATATTTCTCAAAAAACTAAGAATATAACTATCATATGATCCAGCAATCCTACTACTTCATTTATCCAAAGAGGAGGAAATCAGCATATCAAAGAGACAAGTAGATCCCCATGTTCATTGCAACTCTATTTATAATAGTCAAGATATGAAATCAACCCAATTGTCCATGAATAGATGATTAGATAAGAAAAATGTGGTCTACCTACACAGTAAAATACTATTCAGTCATAAGAAAGAATACAATTCTGCCATCTGTGGCACCATTAATATGTCTGGAGGACATTACGTTAAGTGATATAAGTCACATGGAATAAGATAAATGCCACGTATTCTACTTACATATGGAAGCTAAAAAAAGTGAGCTAATAATATAGAGAGTGGAATTGTGGTGATTAGAGGCTGGGATGGTAAAGGTAGCGGGGAGAGGAATAAGAGAGGCTGGTTAACAAATTCAAAGTTATAGCTAGATGAAAGAAACAAGTTCTACTGTTTTGTAGTACTGTAGAATGACTATGATTGACAAAATTGTGCTTATTTTTAAAAATTAGAAGACAAATTTTGAATGGTCACAGAAAAAAGACATAATAAATGTTTGAGGCAATATATATGCAAATTATCCTGATTTAATCATCACACCTTATATATATGTATAGTGATATTACTCTGTATCCCATAAATATGTTCAGCTATTAAATGTTAATTAAACATAAAAACATATGCAGTGGTAGGAGTTCTGATTCTGGAATGGCCAAACAACCACCTCCCAGACCTTACCTTCCTACATATATCAACTATAAAATCTGGAAAAAATGCAAAAATAATAAAGCAAAGACCTTGCAGAATGAAAAGAAAAAATCTGGAGTAGAGTATATACTTTGAAAAAAAGGATCACCTTGAAGTGAGTTACCTACTTTTGTAGCTGTAAGAATGAGACAGGTCACACACAACACTGATCAAGATGGAAGAAATGCTAATAGTAAACTCACAGACTTTCTGGATTCCAGAACCAGTGGAAAGAGTGTGGAACTACAGCAAGTAAAAGAAAATCCTGGGATGGAGAGCCTCAGAGAAGAGAACTACACTTTGTATACAACATCTTCAAAAATTTATAGCTAACTTTAGAACAACACATGCATAGGGCTGGCTTAGAGGAATCTCAAAGCAGCCTACCTATGAAAAAAATAGCTGAACTAAAATTTGACTTGCTCTCCTAGAGGTGGAATTTGCAGTTTATGTCCAACTAAAATAATTGCCTACAAAAATCAATCAACCAAACCAAAATTAATAACTTTCCAGAGAATGCAATCTATATATCTAAGGTATAGTCCAAAAATTATGTGATATGTAAATTGCCAGGAAAAATTTCCAATCCTCAAGCAAAAACCAATCCCTGGGACCAACTTTGTATAACCCAGATACTGGAATCATAATATTCAAAAATGTAAAAGGATAATATGTCTGTAATTAATAAAATGTTAGAATATTTCATCAGGGAAATAAAAATATGTAAAAAAGCAAAAAAGCCAACAGAAAAATTTTTTAAAATCAGACTTTTAAAATGTATTGGGTATGTTTAATAGTATAGTGAAAGTAATAGAGTGAAAGTTAACAAATGTATAAATTAATTAAAAATCATTTTAAAGACTAGAAAAATATTAGATAAAAAAGAATGTCTCTGAGATAGTTGTCAAGCACTGAAAGGTCTAAGTTATGTGTATTTGGAATTTTAGAAGCATAAGAAAACAGAGTAGAAAAATATTTTATTTTGATGAAAGGTAAACATTTACAGATTGTGAATACTATTGGACTCCAAGCAGAAAAAACGTAAATAAATAAACAAAAATTCCTAAGCATATCATAATCAAACTGCTGAAAATCAAAGATAAATCTTAAAAGCATAATGGAAAAACACATCTTTCAGAAGAACAATTACAATTGACCCTTGAACACAACACTAGCAGTGAGGGTGATTATACTCCCTACACAGTCAAAAATTCATGTTTAGCTTTTGACTCCCCAGCAATTTAACTACTAATAACCCACCATTGGTCAGTAACATCACTAGTCGAATAACACATAGCTTGTGGTATTTGTAGTCTATAATGTATTCTTACAATAAAGTAAGCTAGAGAAAAAAAAAATGTTATCAAGAAAATTGTAAGGAAGAGAAGATATATTTACTATTCATTAAGTAGAAGTAGATATTATAAAGTTTTTCATCCTCATCATTTTTAAATTGAGTAGGCTGAGAAGAAGGGAAAAGAGGAGAAGCTGGTCTTGCTGTCTCAGGGATGGCACAGGCAGAAGAAGAAGAAAATTCGTATGTAAGTAGAACTATGAAGTTCAAACCTATATTAGTCAAAAATCAAATGTATTTTAACTTCCAACTTCTCATCAGAAACTAAGGATATCAGAAAACAGTCAACCCAGATGTCTATACTTAGCAAAAATATATATTAAGAATAATGGAGAAATAAGGAAATTTTCATATTAGAAAAAAACTGAGATTTTATTGCCAGCATACATGAAATACAAACATGGCAGTAGACTAAAAGTAGTTAAAAATTGATAGATATATCAATACTTTGATCTTCAGAAAGAAATAAAGAATCAGAAATAATAAGCATCTAGGAAAATATGTAAGGCTGTTTATCCTATCAGTTGCTTTAAAAGACAATATCAAATAATCTTGTGAGATTTTTAATGTAGATATATATTATACGTATGACAATCATAACATAAAGAATTGGTGATCAAATAGATCTATATCATTATAATGCTTTCTCATTTTGTGTGAAATGGTACACTATTAATTTTATAGAGACTATGAAAAGTTAAGAAAGAATACTGTAACTCCTTAAAACATAATGTAAAACTGTATAGAAAAAACTAATAGATAAATTAAAATATAATTCTTAAGACATTCTTAAGCAATCGTAAAGAAAGAAGACAAAAGGAAACCAAAAAAAGAACTTCAAGGGCCACACTAAAACACATCATAAAATGGCAAAATTCAACCATGTCAAAAATTACATGAAATGTTAATGGACACACTTGAACTAAAAGTTAGATACTGTAAACATGGATTCAAAATGAAGATTGAATGATAGAATGTTTATTTAATACAAATGCAATCTAAATAAAAAAAAAACAGGCTAAAAGCAAATGAATGGCGAAGGCATACTGTGCAAATAGTAAGCAAGAAGGTGACAGTGTATATATTAATATCAGAAAAAATAGACTTTAAGATAAAGAATATTCCCAGAGAAAAGCAGGACATTTCAACTTTTTAAAGTTCAATTTATCAAGGAGATATAACAATTTTAAATATGCATGTACCTTATAATGAAACCTCAATATACATGAAATACAAGTGGACTGAAGAGAAGACAGGAAAAGATAATACCGACTTATGGTCAGGTATTTTAATGGAACTTTCTCATCAATAAAAAGAACTAAACCAAAAATTAGTAAAAATAGATGATTTCAATAATACTATCAACAATATTTTCCAATTTTTTAAGAAAAAAATTTGCAGAATATTATGCCAACAACTGAAGAAAACACATTATTTTCTCAATGTGCATGGCACGTTTTCTAAATAGGCAATCTGTTGCCCTATATAAGAAACTTAAGTTTTAAAAATTGAAATTATACAGAGTACGCTGCCACAATGGAAATACATTTTTTAAAACTAACATTCTGTAAATGACTCAACTATTTTGAAATTAAATGGCAAACTTCTGAATAGCCCAAGCAGAAAACAAACAAATAAAACAATAAAAATATAAGTTATTTTGAATTTAGTTATAATAAAAGTAGGTCAAAATTTTAGTTATTTTGAATTTAATATAAGTTATTTTGAATTTAGTTATAATAAAAGTAGGTCAAAATTTTAGAGATGCTGGCTAACCAGTACTTAAAGGAAAATTTATTGCATTTAAGGCTTATTCTAGGAAATAATCAAGATCTAAAAATTAATGACCTATGAATTTACCTAGGAATTTAGGAAGAAAACATATAAAAGGAAACCAAGAAAATAAATAAATGAAAGGCAAATAGAGATAATTTAAAATCAAAAGTAGTTATTTTAAAAAAGCAACATTAATAAACTTATAATTAGACTAATCAAGTAAAAGAGAGAGAGAGAGAGAGAGAAATCTCAATTTCAAGAATAAAAGGTTATCATTACCTAAGCTACAGACATTAAGGAGATGAGATAATGAAACGCAATTCCATGACCACATGTTTGACAACCTAGAAGAAAATTATAGAGCTATAGCTCTCATGATCATAGAAGGAAAACTATTTCACATCCTGAAAAAAAAATCAAACATAGGAATATAAACCAGGATAATTAAGTAAGAGTCAGTAGACTTTATAAAAAAGACAAAATTGGTTTCAATTTTGAAATCCAATGTAATTTACAATGTGAATGGAATAAAGAGTTTAAGAATACATGAGCAACAAATGCCAAAAACATGTTGACAAAAATCAATGCCAATTTATGTTTAACAACAAGAAAAAATACACTTCTCAGTCAACTAGTAATAAAAAAAATGTCCTCAGCCTCTCAATTCGATAACAAAATCTATAGAAAAAAAAAAAAAAGACAGCCATTCAGACAGTAAAAAACGAAAACATTGAATTATGGCATTTGTGACAACATGGATGAAGTTACATGATATTATGTATGTTAAATGAAAAAGCCATGCACTGGGAGATGAATACCATATGGTCCCACTCACATGTGGATTCTAAAACAGTTGAACTCATAGAAATAGGGTAGAATGGCGGTTACCAGTTGCTGGCAGGGTAGGTGTGAAAGGGTGAAGGGGAGAAGTTGGTCAACAGGCACAAAGTTATAGTTAGATAGCGGGAATAATTTCTGGTACTCTTTTGCACAGTAAAGTAACTGTAGTTAATAATAATGTATATTTTAAACTAGCTAAAAGAGGACTTTGCACGTTTTCATCACAAATAAATGATAAACACATGAGGTGGTAATTATGCTAACCATTCTGATTTGATCATTAGAAAATATATGCATGTATTAAAACATCATATATACCCCATAAATATGTGCAATCATTATACTTGTCAATCAAATAAAACTTAAAGAAGACTACAGGAAGCATTTCTACAATCAGAAACAAAGCAAAGATGGTCAGTATCACCAATTTTGTCAACATTGGGAAATCCTAACTATTAAAATAATGTATTAAAAGAAAAGTAACACAAATTGCAAAAATTAAACAAACTAATTCTATTTTCTGATGAAAAATAAATGTTTATATAGACCATCCTAAGGAACTGAAAAAAACAATTACTAAAATTAATATTATCTTAGATTCTAAGAGTAATACATAAAAGCCAATTATTCCAATATGTTAGCAAGAAATTATTTGAAAATAAACTTGTGAAGATTTCTTTTGTAATAGTTTCTAAAAATATAAATGATTTAGGTATAAATTAAGAGACTCATTTTCTGAAAATCACAAATAACACAGACCTAAATGAGTAAACAAATGTATCCCATTCATGTTTATGAGATGCAATATCACTAAGATATAATACTTCCCAAATTGATCCATATTCAAGACAATTCCAATCGACTACTTTGTAAAACTTGACATTCTGCTTTTAAAATTTATATGATATTATAAAGGACTAGAAAATAAAAAACAAAGAATAATAATAAGTTGGAAGGGCTTATACTAGCCAATATTAAGACTAACTAAACAGCTATTAAAATCAAAACAGTATAGTGTGGGAATAAATATTGTTAAATAGAACAATGGAAAATAGAAAGCCCCCAAATTGTCGTACACATGGCTTTACAAAAGTGCTAAATCACTCCAATGGGTAAAAGAAAAAGTTTCCAATAATTTGTGCTAGATTAACTGAATACTCACATAAAAAGATGGTTATTTCTATCTCATATTATAAATAAAAATAATTCAAAATTGTCCTTGATCTAATCACAGAAGCTAAAATCATAAATCTTTTCAAGAAAACCATGAGAAAATATTTTTATGGTTTCTGAGTTGTCAAAGATATTTATACAAGTCAAAATGCCAGAGATTCAAAAGGAAAAAAAAAAAAAAAAAAAAAAAAAAAAATAAAAAAAGAAAGAGCTCTAAACCCATACATTCAAATATGTGAAGGACTACACCGACTATTGCAACTCCTCATCATCCAGAAGGGGTAACTAAGGGCCCCAAAGAGCAAGGAGAAAGGGTCTTGACAAGGCCCAAGTGCGGCCTGGCAGTGCTGAGGTCTGACCTCTAGGCCAGTCCTGCTTGCTGTGGAATTTGGAGCACCCCTAGGCATACCATCCTAGAGGGCGGTCCTGAAGCCAGAGATCAGGCCTTTGTCCTCCTCTGTGGTCCAGCATCCTCCGAGCCCAGGCAGGCACAGGCCCTTGCCTTCCCTGGGGCCCTCACAAAACAGGCTGCTTCCCTCAGCTGGAACACCCTCCTTCCATCTTCACCCCAGCCTCTTTGACAAGGTTCCTAGGGCTTGGGTGTCCTAGGATTTGGGTGCATTTCCCCAGGTTCTTGGGACTTTCTGAGCATAGTTCTCTTTCAGCATTTTACCCACAGAAAAATATCTGTGGAGGTCACTAGGAGTGTGAAAATGTTCTGACTGCAACAGTAAGTGCAGAA